>ONZH01030586.1:0-161503 GCA_900303285.1 Rhinella marina
ACTGTTACTGTAGGAGTAAGGATGGGTATTTGAGTGAGATTAGGTATAGGATACTGCCTGGGTTAGCGCTGGTTTGAAGGTATGAATGATTTTGTTACTTTGTGTGAGCGCGGCACGAGGCCTGTAGAACGTTCTGCTGCTTCTCCTGTTGCTGCTTCCAGAATTTCTTGTTCAAAAAGCAAAGTGACAAGAAATTCCTCATTTGCTGTAATTTTTGCCTGTTGTCTGCAGTGCGGGGGCAGGGTTCTGTTATACCTCCCTCATTGACCCGGGGTTCACATACTTTTATTTCACAGGGCTCAGGCTGTTATTCTGACTATTGATACATTCTTATCATTGTTACTTTTTGATACAAATAATTCTAATCACATAAATATTGAGACACAAGTTTTTGGATCTTCTCGGCGCAGGATTCAATATTTCCAGACATTTTATCTTCTGTAGAAAAGTTTGGAATTTCTGCCACAACAAAAGCTGCTGTGACACCATATGACGGTATTATGTAATGTTACAAGCGTATAATGTGAGGTGTTATATACTCCACCATTGTTGATCTCGATTTAAGACGGTGGACAGTCTCAGGTTAGGGTTAGGATTAGGCGCCCTCTGTCAGGACATATAGTATCCCCCGACTCCAGTCACATGGGAACCCCTGCAGTTCTGTACTACTCAGTGTGCCGCCATATGGGGTCTTCATATGTTTTTGGAGATGTTCTTCCCTAGAAGCTGCACATCATACTGTACATTGATCTCCTCAGTGGCGTAGCTGAAGGCACATAGACCCGGGTGTAAAGCTTCAGTTTGGCCCCCATTACCATACCGCTTCACACCGGCGGGCCGCAGCCTACAAATACCTGTCAGCTTCATCACTGGTAATGTTCCCTCTAATGAGTGCTGCCGTTTGGGGCCCGGGCCCTACTCGCTGTAAATCAGGCCATACAGAATCACATAAAATAAACATTCTCATACAGCACCATAATAATGAACTATAAAACAGCCGGATACAGAGACATACAGCATCCAGGTGTAGAGCAGTGAAGGTTAGTGTCCATATATCTGGTGGTCTAGGACAGTGAAAAGATCAGTGTCTGCAATCTGCATCTCTGGTGGCTTAGGACAGTGAAAGGGTTAATGTCTATATGCTTGTTGGTCTAGCACATCCTTGGTAGTCTTGGGCAGTGAAGGGGTCATTGTTTTTATCCCTGTAGTCTAGGACAGTGAAGGGGTTAATGTTGGTTTGCCTGGAGTCTAGCACATCCTGGGTGGTCTTGGGCAGTGAAGGGGTCATTGTTTTTATCCCTGTAGTCTAGGACAGTGAAGGGGTTAATTTTGGTATGCTTGGTGGTCTAGCACATTCTTGGTGGTCTTGGGCAGGGAAGGGGTCATTGTTTTTATCCCTGTAGTCTAGGACAGTGAAGGAGTTAATGTTGATATGCTTTGGACTAGTACATCTTGTGGCGGCAGTGAAGGGGGTCATTGTTTTTAACCCTGTAGTCTGGACAGTGAAGGAGTTAATGTTGGTATGCCTGGTGGTCTAGCACATTCTTGGTGGTCTTGGGCATGAAGGGGTCATTGTTTTTAACCCTGTCTAGGACAGTGAAGGAGTTAATGTTGGTATGCCTGGGTCTAGCACAGCTTGTGGTTTGGGCAGTGAAGGGGTCATTGTTTTTACCCTGTAGTCTAGGACAGTGAAGGAGTTAATGTTGGTATGCCTGGTGGTCTAGCACATTCTTGGTGGTCTTGGTCAGTGAAGGGTCGTTGTTTTTATCCTGTAGTCTAGGACAGTGAAGGGGTTAATGTTGGTATGCCTTGGTGTCTACACATCTTGGTGGTTTGGGCAGTGAAGGGGGATCAATATTTTATCCTGTAGTCTAGGACAGTGAAGGGGTTAATGTTGGTATGCTTGGTGGTCTAGTACATCCTTGGTGGTTTTGGGCAGTGAAGGGGGATCAATATTTTTATCCCTGTAGTCTAGGACAGTGAAGAGGTTAATGTTAGTATGCCTGGTGGTCTAGCATTTTCCTGGTGGTCTTGAACAGTGAAAGGGTAAATGTAGGCATCCCTGGTGGTCTATTGTAGTGAAGGGGTTAGTGTCGGCATCACTGGTGGTCTAGGTCGGTGGAGGAGTTATTGCCTGGTGGTGTTGCACATTCATGGTGTTCTAGAGCAGTGGTGGTCTAGGGTAGTTAGGGAGTTAATGTCTCTATGCCAGGTTTTTCTGAATATTCCTTTTGGTGTAGGGCTATGAAGAGATCAATGTCTGTATCCTTGGTGGTCTAGGGCAGTGAAGAGGTTAATGCCTGTATGCCTGATGGTCGTAAAGATCTTCATACAGTCCACACAGGATTCATGCCCCGGGACCCCAGTGCCACTGGGTAAACACTAAAACCGCCGTGCGGCATGGAAACGATTTCTTCACTTTTTCTCTGCTCCTTGGCTTTTCTTCCATCTTTTGCTGTCGCTCAAGTGTCTGGGTTTTCGGACACCAGTGATATAACTGGCGCTATCGATTGCCAGTTTATTCTGTGCCCCTGAGAGATGGAAGTGCGGAAGAGAAGTGAACTCCACGCATTGCAGAAGTCGATCCATGCGTCTCAATCAATCTCCTCTCCCCCTCCCCCGCCTCGATCCGAGGATGAAACTCTGAAATCTACAAGAAGTCAAAACCTAATGAAGTGCCATCTGACCAGGACCCCATTAAACTGTCACTTGTACTTAGCCACCAAAACCGCGCATCTCGGAGAGAGAACAAAATGCGCTGCCGCCTGACAGAGGCCATTACTCAGCGCGTGCGGCTATCGGCAGAGGACGCAATATAAAGGGTCTGCTCATAGAGGGGTCTGTTTGGAGGCAAATAAATACACCGCCAAAATACAATAAATACACCCCAGACCAGACTCTCGAAATACAGCCTCCAGAGCAGACCCCCAAAATAAATCACCCCAGACCAGACTCTCTTAAATACAAGCCCTCCAAGCAGACCCCCAAAATAAATACACCCCAGACCAGACTCTCTAAATACTCAAGACCTCCTAAATATCCCAGCAACCCCCAAAATAAATACACCCCAGACCAGACTCTCTAAATACAGCCTCCAGAGCAGACCCCCAAAATAAATACACCCCAGACCAGACTCTCTAAATACAGCCTCCAGAGCAGACCCCCAAAATAAATACACCCAGACAGACTCTCTAAATACAGCCTCCAGAGCAGACCCCCAAAAAAATACACCCAGACCAGACTCTCTAAATACAGCCTCCCGAAGACCCCCAAAAAAATACACCCCAGACCAGACTCTCTAAATACAGCCTAAAACACCCCAGACCAGACTAGCCTCCCAAACAGACCCCCAAAATAATACACCCAGACCAGACTCTCTAGACAACTCCCAAAATAAATACCCCCAGACCAGACTCTCTAAATACGCCTCCCGAGCAGACCCCAAAATAAATACCCCCAGACCCTCTAAAACAGACCCAAAATAAATAACCCAGACCAACTCTCTAAATACAGCCTCCCAAAAGACCCCAAATAAATACACCCAACCAGACTCTCTAAATATCAGCAGACCCCAAAATAAATACACCCCAGACCAGACTCTCTAAATACAGCCTCCCAGACCCCCAAATAAATACACCCAGACCAGACTCTCTAAATAAAGACCCCAGCAGACCCCCAAAATAAGACTCTCTAAATACAGCCTCTAAAAACCCCAAAAATAAATACAGCAGCCATCCCAAATATAAATACACCCCAGACCAGACTTCTAATTAAATAAATAAGCAGCCTCTCGACAGACCCCAAAAATAATACACCAAACAGACCTCTAAATACAGTCTCCCCCCCCCCCTCCCCCTGCCCTCTGTCTCTTTACTGCTCTCCTTTCAGCTTAGGGACCTGCTGAGGTCATGTGACTCTTTGGAGGTCCTTCTGCAGATCTTGCACCACACACAGTGCTTCGCTTCTTGAGGGATCAATGCGAACTTTACTTTGTTCTGAATTTTGCTGCGATTTTTGACAAATGAAACATGAAAAAAATCTTGATTTGCACCAAATCTGTGCACTCTAAACCTCAGGCCCCATATGGCACCTAAAGTGCCCAATTTGTCATTGGTTCTGACTAGAGTTGAGCGAACGTGCTCGTAACGAGAACTGTACTGCTCGGATCCCCTGCGCTCGCATGGCCGCAGGCATCCGGATCCGTTCTCACCTGACTGTAAGTCAATGGGGGTGGATCCGTTTGGTATGACACACGAGTGTGTCATCCCTAACGGATCCGTCCCCACTGACTTGCAGTCAGGTGAGGAGGACGGATCCGGATGGCTGCGACCATGCAAGCGCAGTGGATCCGGGCAGTACAGTGCTCGTTACGAGCACGTTCGCTCAACTCTAGTTCTGACACCTTTCTATCATCACCTGCTGCAACGTTGTCAGAGTTGTTTTACAAAAAAATAAGAGACCTTATCATTGATACCATATGGCTGCGCTGTGGCCCTTAGACAGAGGGGCCAAATTTCCCCTTATAAATCCTAAAGTCAAAATATCGGAAGTAGGAAAAAAAAAAGAACGGCATGAAACGCGCTTATCTGTAGAATCGAGCTTTCCTGTACACACACTGTGCACGAGCGTCCGTCTCAGGACGTGCTTCCCTTGGCATCAGAGGGGTTAATGCTGTAATTGGGCCGCACCTCTTATCTGAGTTATTACACACCTGTTTACCCTCCAGCGCGGCTCGTGAAAACCGCAGAATCGGGTCATTGGGGACGTCACGTGTGCGCCACTCCAGATTTTATTATCCCAATCCTGCATAATGATCCTCCAGAGCTGCGGCTCCATCCAGCGCGGCCAATACCGTCAATAGGAACTTATACCGCCATCACATGAGTGCGTGAGATAACTGCGCTCCAAGATGTTCTGCATACAAAAAACACAATTACCGCGCAGCTCCCAGCTGAGGGTGATGTGCTCTACGATGATGGATGACTCTCACTCCGTCTGTGTCATATGTTCCGCAAACACCAAATTAAAACGACGGATTCTGCTTTTAATTGAAGCTTCTATGAGGCACCCGGGGGCAGCCGCGCGTTCTGCATCATTGGAAGGAACACAAATGTGAACACTCTGCACATACCGCCTAACCAAATACAGCATTATCATAACAAGAAGCCAGCGCCGGGCGGGGGGAGATCCGGAACGGGTTCTCTGGTCCAGAACATTTGTCTTCCTTACTAATCCCAGTGCAGAGCAGCATCGACACACCGCTATAATACAGCACAGCTACTGGAACATGTACACGTCCTACTCTGCTCTATATCATCATACATAGGAGCAGTATTATAGTAGTTATATTCTTATATATAGGAGCAGTATTATAGTAGTTATATTCCTGTACATAGGAGGCAGTATTATAGTAGTTATATTCTTGTACATAGGAGCAGTATTATAGTAGTTATATTCTTGTACATAGGAGCAGTATTATAGTAGTTATATTCTTGTACATAGGAGCAGTATTATAGTAGTTATATTCTTGTACATAGGAGCAGTATTATAGTAGTTATATTCTTGTACATAGGAGGCAGTATATAGTAGTTATATTCTTGTACATAGGAGCGTATTATAGTAGTTATATCTTGTACATAGGAGCAGTATTATAGTAGTTATATTCTTGTACATAGGAGCAGTATTATAGTAGTTATATTCTTGTCATATAGGAGTAGTATTATAGTAGTTATATTCTTGTACATAGGAGCAGTATATTATAGTAGTATTTCTTGTACATAGGGCAGTATTATAGTAGTTAATATCTTGTACATAGGAGCAGTATATTATAGGTAAGTTATATTTCTTGTACATAGGAGCAGTATTATAGTAGTTATATTCTTGTACATAGGAGCAGTATTATAGTAGTTATATTCTTGTACATAGGAGCAGTATTATAGTAGTTATATTCTTGTACATAGGAGCAGTATTATAGTAGTTATATTCTTGTACATAGGAGCAGTATTATAGTAGTTATATTCTTGTACATAGGAGCAGTATTTATAGTAGTTATATTCTTTGTACATAGGAGCAGTATTATAGTAGTTATATTCTGTACATAGTATTATAGTAGTTATATTTTACTTGTACATAGGAGCAGTATTATAGTAGTTTATATTCTTGTACATAGGAGCAGTATTATAGTAGTTATATTCTTGTACATAGGAGAGTATTATAGTATATTCTTGTACATAGGAGCAGTATTATAGTAGTTATATTCTTGTACATAGGAGCAGTATTATAGTAGTTATATTCTTGTACATAGGAGCAGTATTATAGTAGTTATTCTTGTATATTCTTGTATACATAGGAGCAGTATTATAGTAGTTATATTCTTGTACATAGGGAGCAGTATTATAGTAGTTATATTCTTGTACATAGGAGCAGTATTATAGTAGTTATATCTTGTTACATAGGAGCAGTATTATAGTAGTTATATATTCTGTACATAGGAGCAGTATATAGTAGTTATATTCTTGTACATAGGAGCAGTATTATAGTAGTTATATTCTTGTACATAGGAGCAGTATTATAGTAGTTATATTCTGTACATAGGAGGCAGTATTTATAGTAGTTATATTCTGTACATAGGAGCAGTATTATAGTAGTTATATTCTTGTACATAGGAGCAGTATTATAGTAGTTATATTCTTGTACATAGGAGCAGTATATAGTAGTTATATTCTTATACATAGGAGTAGTATTATAGTAGTTTATATTCTTGTACATAGGAGCAGTATTATAGTAGTTATATTCTTGTACATAGGAGCAGTATTATAGTAGTTATATTCTTGTACATAGGAGCAGTATTATAGTAGTTATATCTTTACATAGGAGGCAGTATTATAGTAGTTATATTCTTGTACATAGGAGCAGTATTATAGTAGTTAATTCTTGTACATAGGAGCAGTATTATAGTAGTTATATTCTTGTACATAGAGTCAGTATTATAGTAGTTATATTCTTGTACATAGGAGCAGTATTATAGTAGTTATACTTGTACATAGGAGCAGTATTTATAGTTTATATTCTTGTACATAGGAGCAGTATTATAGTAGTTATATTCTTGTACATAGGAGCAGTATTATAGTAGTTATATTCTTGTACATAGGAGCAGTATTATAAGTAGTTATATTCTTGTACATAGGAGCAAGTATTATAGTAGTTATATTCTTGTACATAGGAGCAGTATTATAGTAGTTATATTTCTGTACATAGGAGCAGTATTATAGTAGTTATATTTCTTGTACATAGGAGGTATTATGTATTAATTCTTGTACATAGGAGGAGTATTATAGTAGTTATATTCTTGTACATAGTAGCAGTATTTATAGTAGTTATATTCTTGTACATAGGAGGGCAGTATTATAGTAGTTATATTCTTGTACATAGGAGCAGTATTATAGTATAGTAGTTATATTCTTGTACATAGGAGCAGTATTTATAGTAGTTATATTCTTGTACATAGGAGGCAGTATTATAGTAGTTATATTCTTGTACATAGGAGGCAGTATTATAGTAGTTATATCTTGTACCATAGGGCAGTATATATTAGTATATATCTTGTACATAGAGCAGTATTATAGTAGTTATATTCTTGTACATAGGAGCAGTATTATAGTAGTTATATTCTTGTACATAGGAGGCAGTATTATAGTAGTTTATATTCTTGTACATAGGGCAGTAGTATAGTAGTATATTTATACATAGTATTATAGTACAGTATATATAGTAGTCTTTACATAGAGCAGTATTATAGTAGTTATATTCTTGTACATAGGAGCAGTATTATAGTAGTTATATTCTTGTACATAGGAGCAGTATTATAGTAGTTATATTCTTGTACATAGGACAGCATATTATATAGTTATATCTTTACATAGTAGTATATAGTAGTTATATTTCTTGTACATAGGAGCAGTATTATAGTAGTTATATTCTTGTACATAGGAACAGTATTATAGTAGTATATCTTTTACATAGGGGGCAGTATTATAGTAGTTATATTCTTGTACATAGGAGCAGTATTATAGTAGTTATATTCTTGTACATAGGAGCAGTATTATATAGTTAGTTATATTCTTGTACATAGGACAGTATTATAGTTATATTTTTTACATAGGGGGCAGTATTATAGTAGTATATTCTATGTACATTGGTATTATAGTAGTTATATTCTTGTACATAGGAGCAGTATTATAGTAGTTATTTCTTACATAGGGGCAGTATTTAGTAGTTATATTCTTGTACATATAGTATTATAGTAGTTATATTCTTGTACATAGGAGCAGTATTATAGTAGTATATTCTTGTACATAGGAGCAGTATTATAGTAGTTATATTCTTGTATATAGGAGCAGTATTATAGTAGTTATATTCTTGTACATAGGAGCAGTATTATATAGTTATATCTTGTACATAGGAGCAGTATTATAGTAGTTATATTCTTGTAACATAGGAGGCAGTATTATAGTAGTTATATTCTTGTACATAGGAGCAGTATTATAGTAGTTATATTCTTGTACATAGGAGCAGTATTATAGTAGTTATATATTCATAGGAGGGCAGTACTTGTACATAGGAGTATTATATATTATATACTTGTATTTTACATAGGAGCAGTATTATAGTAGTTATATTCTTGTACATAGGAGCAGTATTATAGTAGTTATATTCTTGTACATAGGAGCAGTATTATAGTAGTTTATATTCTTCTACATAGGGGCAGTATTATAGTAGTTATATTCCTGTACATAGGAGGCAGTATTTATAGTAGTTATATTCTTGTACATAGGAGGCAGTATATAGTAGTTATATTCTTGTACATAGGAGCAGTATTATAGTAGTTATATTCTTGTACATAGGAGGCAGTATTATAGTAGTTATATTCTTGTACATAGGAGCAGTATTATAGTAGTTATATTCTTGTACATAGGAGCAGTATTATAGTAGTTATATTCTTGTACATAGAGTATATAGTAGCAGGAGCAGTATTATAGTAGTTATATTCTTTTACATAGTATGTATTATAGTAGTTTATATTCTTTATAGATATACACATAGAGCAGTATTATAGTAGTTATATCTTGTACATAGGAGCAGTATTATAGTAGTATATCTTGTCATAGGACAGTTTATAGTAGTTATATTCTTGTACATAGGAGCAGTATTATAGTAGTTATATTCTTGTACATAGGAGCAGTATTATAGTACTATATTCTTGTACATAGGAGCAGTATTATAGTAGTTATATTCTTGTACATAGGAGCAGTATTATAGTAGTTATATTCTTTTACATAGGTGGTAGTATTATAGTAGTTATATTTTGCACCTAGGGGCAGTATTATTTGGGTGCAGTTAACGATTATCCCAGGAGCTTTCCTTGGAGATCAGGAAATCGATGGTGATGAAGCGGGGACAGAGCTGTCTGGGCCTCATCTTCTGCTATGTGATGCTGCATTGTTTATGTGTAGGTTTGGGCTTTGTACTGTCTGCACTGCGTGATGAGAATAGACATCGAAGTCCCCCTTCAGCTCAGGCCTCACATCATTACTGCGCGTTCAGTATAACAAGTCGAGGCGCTGACAGAGTAAGACGCGATATGGAGTATAACACTCATCATGGATAATATAATACAAGGCTCAGGCACCACAGAGCTGTCAGAGTCATATTTCCGCCGTCTTCTTGTAAGTGAAGTTCTCCAGAGCCTCATCAGTTTTCTCGCCCTGCCTTCTACATTTCTCCGCCATTCTTTTAGATTTGTATATTTTGGAGAGTGCAGTAATATTTTATAAAGCTGTGAGATCATCTCCGTGTCTCGAAACACTTAACATTATCTGGTTGGCTTTACATACCTCAGATTGGCATTGAGCGTCTATGTAAACTGAGACGTGCACCCAGATCGTTTTCGATGAGTTATTCTCCCATCGTTACCTCTGCTGGACGTATGTATCATTATATTTTCATTTGAGAAGATAGGGATGGCAGCTTTGGGTGTGACTAGAGAATAAGACGTGATAAGAAGTCATTTATCAGCCATCCCTCAGCATGTCTGCGCTGTCATCGTCCCATTGTGACTGGCTCAGGGTGATGCGTCTGACAGTGGGTGACATCATGGGTTGGGACATGACATCATCGGGCGGTCTGATGTCGCGTGACGGTGTATCAGATGTTCTTCTGTTCCTCTTGTCTCATCCTTCTCTCTCTTTCTTCCTCCATTCAGCTCCTCCGGCTCTCAAGATGTCAGTGAATGAGACGCTGGTGGTGAATCCAGGAGACAACGTCACCATGCAGTGCACACTTACCGGAGGGGACCCCCCACCCAAAGCCGTCTGGTCCCACTCCCCTAATCCCATGCCACCCAACAGCATCAGTAAAGGGGGGAATCTCACCATACGGCACATCCGAGTGGAGGACTCCGGCTTCTATAACTGTACAGCCATCAACAACGTGGGGAACCCGGCCAAGAAGACGGTCAACTCCTAGTGAATGTGGATGTCACTGCAATGGATAGGCTGCATTCTCAGTGATGTCACTGCTGATCTCTAGTGATTGATAGGCGGCATTCTCAGTGATGTCACTGCTGATCTCTAGTGATGGATAGGCGGCATTCTCAGTGATGTCACCGCTGATCTCTAGTGATGGATAGGCTGCATTCTCAGTGATGTCACTGCTGATCTCTAGTGATGGATAGGCGGCATTCTCAGTGATGTCACCGCTGATCTCTAGTGATGGATAGGCTGCATTCTCAGTGATGTCACCGCTGATCTCTAGTGATGGATAGGCTGCATTCTCAGTGATGTCACCGCTGATCTCTAGTGAATGGATAGGCGGCATTCTCAGTGATGTCACCGCTGATCTCTAGTGATGGATAGGCTGCATTCTCAGTGATGTCACCGCTGATCTCTAGTGATGGATAGGCTGCATTCTCAGTGATGTCACCGCTGATCTCTAGTGATGGATAGGCTGCATTCTCAGTGATGTCACCGCTGATCTCTAGTGATGGATAGGCTGCATTCTCAGTGATGTCACCGCTGATCTCTAGTGATGGATAGGCTGGCATTCTCAGTGATGTCACCGCTGATTCTCTAGTGATGGATAGGCTGCATTCTCAGTGATGTCACCGCTGATCTCTAGTGATGGATAGGCTGCATTCTCAGTGATGTCACCGCTGATCTCTAGTGATGGATAGGCGGCATTCTCAGTGATGTCACCGCTGATCTCTAGTGATGGATAGGCTGCATTCTCAGTGATGTCACCGCTGATCTCTAGTGATGGATAGGCTGCATTCTCAGTGATGTCACCGCTGATCTCTAGTGATGGATAGGCTGCATTCTCAGTGATGTCACCGCTGATCTCTAGTGATGGATAGGCTGGCATTCTCAGTGATGTCACCGCTGATCTCTAGTGATGGATAGGCTGCATTCTCAGTGATGTCACCGCTGATCTCTAGTGATGGATAGGCTGCATTCTCAGTGATGTCACCGCTGATCTCTAGTGATGGATAGGCTGCATTCTCAGTGATGTCACCGCTGATCTCTAGTGATGGATAGGCGGCATTCTCAGTGATGTCACCGCTGATCTCTAGTGATGGATAGGCTGGCATTCTCAGTGATGTCACCGCTGATCTCTAGTGATGGATAGGCTGCATTCTCAGTGATGTCACCGCTGATCTCTAGTGATGGATAGGCTGCATTCTCAGTGATGTCACCGCTGATCTCTAGTGATGGATAGGCTGCATTCTCAGTGATGTCACCGCTGATGATCTCTAGTGATGGATAGGCTGCATTCTCAGTGATGTCACCGCTGATCTCTAGTGATGGATAGGCGGCATTCTCAGTGATGTCACCGCTGATCTCTAGTGATGGATAGGCTGCATTCTCAGTGATGTCACCGCTGATCTCTAGTGATGGATAGGCTGCATTCTCAGTGATGTCACCGCTGATCTCTAGTGATGGATAGGCTGCATTCTCAGTGATGTCACCGCTGATCTCTAGTGATGGATAGGCTGCATTCTCAGTGATGTCACCGCTGATCTCTAGTGTCACGTGATTGGAGAATGGATAGGCCGGGCCCATTCTCAGTGACTGTCACCGCTGATCTCTAGTGGATGCGGATAGGCCTCGCATTCTCAGTGATGTCACCGCGATCTCTAGTGAATGGATAGGCTGCCATTCTCAGGATGTCCACCGGCCTGATCTCTAGTGATGGTAGGCGGCCATTCTCAGTGATGTCCACCGCTGATCTCTAGTGATGGCATAAGGCGGGCATTCTCAGTGATGTCACCGACTGATCTCCTAGTGATGGACTAGGCCTGCATTCTCCAGTGAATGTCACCGCTGATCTCTAGTGGGATAGGCTGTTCTCAGGATGTCACCGCCTGATCTCTAGTGATGGATAGGCTGGCATTCTCAGTGTGTCACCGCTGATGTCTAGTGATGGAATAGGCGGCATTTTCAAAGTGATGTCACCGCTGATCTCTAGTGATGGATAGGCTGCATTTCTCAGTGATGTCACCGCTGATCTCTAGTGATGGATAGGCTGCATTCTCAGTGATGTCACCGCTGATCTCTAGTGATGGATAGGCTGCATTCTCAGTGATGTCACCGCTGATCTCTAGTGATGGATAGGCTGCATTCTCAGTGATGTCACCGCTGATCTCTCTAGTGATGGATAGGCTGCATTCTCAGTGATGTCACCGCTGATCTCTAGTGATGGATAGGCTGCATTCTCAGTGATGTCACCGCTGATCTCTAGTGATGGATAGGCTGCATTCTCAGTGATGTCACCGCTGATCTCTAGTGATGGATAGGCTGCATTCTCAGTGATGTCACCGCTGATCTCTAGTGATGGATAGGCTGCATTCTCAGTGATGTCACCGCTGATCTCTAGTGATGGATAGGCTGCATTCTCAGTGATGTCACCGCTGATCTCTAGTGATGGATAGGCTGCATTCTCAGTGATGTCACCGCTGATCTCTAGTGATGGATAGGCTGCATTCTCAGTGATGTCACCGCTGATCTCTAGTGATGGATAGGCGGCATTCTCAGTGATGTCACCGCTGATCTCTAGTGATGGATAGGCGGCATTCTCAGTGATGTCACCGCTGATCTCTAGTGATGGATAGGCTGCATTCTCAGTGATGTCACCGCTGATCTCTAGTGATGGATAGGCTGCATTCTCAGTGATGTCACCGCTGATCTCTAGTGATGGATAGGCTGCATTCTCAGTGATGTCACCGCTGATCTCTAGTGATGGATAGGCTGCATTCTCAGTGATGTCACCGCTGATCTCTAGTGATGGATAGGCTGCATTCTCAGTGATGTCACCGCTGATCTCTAGTGATGGATAGGCTGGCATTCTCAGTGATGTCACCGCTGATCTCTAGTGATGGATAGGCTGCATTCTCAGTGATGTCACCGCTGATCTCTAGTGATGGATAGGCTGCATTCTCAGTGATGTCACCGCTGATCTCTAGTGATGGATAGGCTGCATTCTCAGTGATGTCACCGCTGATCTCTAGTGATGGATAGGCTGCATTCTCAGTGATGTCACCGCTGATCTCTAGTGATGGATAGGCTGCATTCTCAGTGATGTCACCGCTGATCTCTAGTGATGGATAGGCTGCATTCTCAGTGATGTCACCGCTGATCTCTAGTGATGGATAGGCTGCATTCTCAGTGATGTCACCGCTGATCTCTAGTGATGGATAGGCTGCATTCTCATTGATGTCACGCTGATCTCTGTGATGGATAGCTGCATTCTCATATTGTCACCGTGATCTCTAGTGATGGATAGCTGCATTCTCAGTGGATGTCACCTGCTGATCTCTAGTGATGGATAGGCTGCATTCTCAGTGATGTCACCGCTGATCTCAGTGATGGATAGGCTGCATTCTCAAGTGATGTCACCGCTGATCTCTAGTGATGGATAGGCGGCATTCTCAGTGATGTCACCGCTGATCTCTAGTGATGGATAGGCGGCATTCTCAGTGATGTCACCGCTGATCTCTAGTGATGGATAGGCTGCATTCTCAGTGATGTCACCGCTGATCTCTAGTGATGGATAGGCGGCATTCTCAGTGATGTCACGCTGATCCTAGTGATGGATAGGCATTCTCAGTGATGTCACCGCTGATCTCTAGTGATGGATAGGCTGCATTCTCAGTGATGTCACCGCTGATCTCTAGTGATGGATAGGCTGCATTCTCAGTGATGTCACCGCTGATCTCTAGTGATGGATAGGCTGCATTCTCAGTGATGTCACCGCTGATCTCTAGTGATGGATAGGATAGGCTGCATTCTCAGTGATGTCACCGCTGATCTCTAGTGATGGATAGGCTGCATTCTCAGTGATGTCACCGCTGATCTCTAGTGATGGATAGGCTGCATTCTCAGTGATGTCACCGCTGATCTCTAGTGATGGATAGGCTGCATTCTCAGTGATGTCACCGCTGATCTCTAGTGATGGATAGGCGGCATTCTCAGTGATGTCACCGCTGATCTCTAGTGATGGATAGGCTGCATTCTCAGTGATGTCACCGCTGATCTCTAGTGATGGATAGGCTGCATTCTCAGTGATGTCACCGCTGATCTCTAGTGATGGATAGGCTGCATTCTCAGTGATGTCACCGCTGATCTCTAGTGATGGATAGGCTGCATTCTCAGTGATGTCACCGCTGATCTCTAGTGATGGATAGGCGGCATTCTCAGTGATGTCACGCTGATCTCTAGTGATGGATAGGTAGGCTGCATTCTCAGTGATGTCACCGCTGATCTCTAGTGATGGATAGGCGGCATTCTCAGTGATGTCACCGCTGATCTCTAGTGATGGATAGGCTGCATTTCTCAGTGATGTCACCGCTGATCTCTAGTGATGGATAGGCGGCATTCTCAGTGATGTCACCGCTGATCTCTAGTGATGGATAGGCTGCATTCTCAGTGATGTCACCGCTGATCTCTAGTGATGGATAGGCGGCATTCTCAGTGATGTCACCGCTGATCTCTAGTGATGGATAGGCATTCTCAGTGATGTCACCGCTGATCTCTAGTGATGGATAGGCGGCATTCTCAGTGATGTCACCGCTGATCTCTAGTGATGGATAGGCTGCATTCTCAGTGATGTCACCGCTGATCTCTAGTGATGGATAGGCTGCATTCTCAGTGATGTCACCGCTGATCTCTAGTGATGGATAGGCGCATTCTCAGTGATGTCACCGCTGATCTATTTCATTGATCTGACGCTCTTTATACATTTTCAGGTTCTCTGCTTGCAGTCTGTGAATGGAATCATTGTTGGTTTTAGCGTTATCCTTTCCTCTTCCTTCCTCAGTCATTTTTTATTTTTTCTGCTCCGGCCATCACTTTTTATTTTTCCATCGACACGAAGGCTTGTTTTTTGCAGGATAAGTTGTATTTTTATGGCTGCAGTTCATGTCCCATATAATGTGGTGAGAAACTACAACTAATATTTTGTGAGGTGGAATGGAAAATATTGGCAGTTCTGCCGTGTGCTGAGAGCGAGGAGGGTGCCGAACATGACGAGTGTGTGAGTCCGTGATGAGTGGAGCAAATCTATCAAATGTATCAATTCTTTAATGTATCTCGTTTTTGTTATGCTTTTTTGTTTTGCTTTGTCTCCACCCCCCGACACCTATAACTTATTTCCTTTCTGGTTGTCGGACCTGTTCCGGGGCTCGTTGTTTGTGGGGCAATATTTTTTTTTTATTGGTATCGTTGTGGGGTTCATACAACTTTGTGATAATTTTTCTATGTAGTTTTTTTTTTGCAAGGTGATGTCATCAAAAGCAGCATTTCAGAAGTACCGGTCACATTTTTTGTACCGGTCACAGTGCGATATTCTGATTTTTCTGAAAAAAGTTTGGGACACATAGATACCTATGATGATTATTTGTTGTGGCTTCATCATTTCGATTTTTTTTTTTGTGATTAATTTTTTAATTACACTTTTTTTTCCTTTTTTTTAGTCCCCTTAGCCTTGCTTAGCCTATCTGCTCCTGAGCCCAACCCATACAACTAGGGATGAGCGAACATCAGTTTCCAGTTCGGCGTTTAAGATTTGTTTTATCTAAGAATTCCGTTATGGATTCCACTACCACGGACCATAACCTATGGTCCTTGGTAACTGAATTCTTATATAACCCGAACCTTGTACGACGAACTTAAAAACAGAAGTTCCCTCATCTCTACTTAGAACCCCTCTGAGTTTCATCATGCATGGTCTGCGGAGGTCTGGGAGTTGTGATATATAACAGGGCCCCCACCTGTCATGGCATCTCCAGGTCCCAGGCTGACAGACGATACAACCCCTCAGCCCATGTGTGCAGCACTAGGTCAGCTCCAAGTTTCCAATCACTGACAAGAATTGATGAGATGACGTTGTGACTTGTTTTCCTCCGGTTGATGCCCTGCGTTTGTCTTCTGCCCCTCACAGCCATGAGGAACCTCACCTATCAGATCACCCCTGACGTCATCAAGGAGAGCGAGAACATCCAGCTGGGCCAGGACCTGAAGCTCTCCTGCCATGTGGACGCTGTGCCCCAAGACAAGGTCCAGTACACCTGGTACAAGAACCAGAAGGTCATAAAGACCTCGGACCGCATTGTGATCACCAAGAATGACCTAGAACTGCCCCCGGTCACCAGCAGCCTGGAGATCATTGACCTTCGCTTTAGTGACTATGGCACCTACATGTGTGAAGCCTCATTACCCAACCTGCCCGGCACCCTGAACAGCAGAGACATCAACATATCCGCAGAGACAGGTGAGAGGTTCTCCAGTCACATCCAGAGCTGCACTCCACTGGAAATCAGTCAGCAACGGCTAAAGACAAGTTACACACCACCTTAATGAGACCCCAGATCAGCCCCCCTGACCTAATGAGACCCCAGATTAGCCCCCTAACCGAATGAGACCCCAGATTAGCCCCCTAACCGAATGAGACCCCAGATCAGCCCTCTGACCTAATGAGACCCCAGATCAGCCCCCTAACGAATGAGACCCCCAGATCAGCCCCCCTAACCGAATGACACCCCAGATTAGCCCCCCTAACCTAACGAGACCCCAGATCAGCCCCCCTGACTAACGAGACCCCAGATCAGCCCCCTAACCGAATGAGACCCCAGATTAGCCCCCTAACCGAATGAGACCCCAGACAGCCCCTACCTAAATGAGACCCCAGATCAGCCCCCTAACCAATGACACCCCAGATTAGCCCCCCTAACCTAACGAGACCCAGATCAGCCCCCCTGACCTAACGAGACCCCAGATCAGCCCCCTAACCGAATGACACCCCAGATTAGCCCCCCTAACCTAACGAGACCCAGATCAGCCCCCCTGACCTAACGAGACCCCAGATCAGCCCCCTGACCTAATGAGACCCCAAATCAGCCCCCCTAACCTAATGATACCCCAGATCAGGCCCACCTAATGGAATGAGACCCCAGATCAGCCCCCTTACCTAATGAGACCCCAGATCAGCCCCCCTAACCTAATGAGACCCAGATCAAACCCCCTAACCTAACGAGACCCCAGATGAGCCCCCTGACCTAATGAGACCCCAGATCAGCCCCCTAACCCTATAAGACCCCAGATCAGCCCCCCTAACTTAATGAGACCGCAGATCAGCCCCCTAACCTGAGACCCCAAATCAGCCCCCCTAACCTAATGAGACCCCAGATCAGCCCCCTAACAGAATGAGACCCCAGATCAGCCCCCTTGACCTAATAAGACCCCAGATCAGCCTCCTAACCTAATGAGACCCCAGATCAGCCCCCTAACCTAATAAGACCCCAGCTCAGCCTCCTACACTAATGAGACCCCAGATCAGCCCCCTAACCTAATGAGACCCCAGATCAGCCCCCTAACCTAATGAGACCCCAGATCAGCCCCCTAACCTAACGAGACCCCAGATCAGCCCCCCTGACCTAACGAGACCCCAGATCAGCCCCTAACCGAATGAGACCCCAGATTAGCCCCCTACCGAAGAGACCCAGATCAGCCCCCTGACCTAATGAGACCCCAGATCAGCCCCCTAACCGAATGACACCCCAGATTAACCCCCCTAACCTAACGAGACCCCAGATCAGCCCCCCTGACCTAACAAGACCCCAGATCAGCCCCCTTGACCTAATGAGACCCCAAATCAGCCCCCCTAACCTAATGATACCCCAGATCAGGCCCACCTAATGGAATGAGACCCCAGATGAGCCCCCCCTAAACCTAATGAGACCCCAGATCAGCCCCCCTAACCTAATGAGAGACCCCAGATCAACCCCGTAACCTAACGAGACCCCAGATGAGCCCCCCTGACCTAATGAGACCCCAGATCAGCCCCCTAACCCTATAAGACCCCAGATCAGCCCCCCTAACTTAATGAGACCGCAGATCAGCCCCCCTAACCTGAGACCCCAAATCAGCCCCCTAACCTAATGAGACCCCAGATCAGCCCCCTAACAGAATGAGACCCCAGATTCAGCCCCCTTGACCTAATAAGACCCCAGATCAGCCTCCCTAACCTAATAAGACCCCAGCTCAGCCTCCTACACTGAGACCCCAGATCAGCCCCCCAACCTAACCTATAGACCCAGATCAGCCCCCCTGACCTAAGGAGACCCCAGATCAGCCCCCTAACTGAATGAGACCCCAGATTAGCCCCCCTAACCTAACGAGACCCCAGATCAGCCCCCCTAACCTAATGAGACCCCAGATCAGCCCCCTAACCTAATGAGACCCCAGATCAGCCTCCCCTATTCTAATGAGACCCCAGATCAGCCCCCCTAACCTAATGAGACCCCAGATCAGGCCCCCCTAACCTAATGAGACCCCAGATCAGCCCCCTAACCTAATGAGACCCCAGAATCAGCCCCCTAACCTAATGAGACCCCAGATCAGCCCCCTAACCTAATGAGACCCCAGATCAGCCCCCTAACCTACTGAGACCCCAGATCAGCCTCCCTATTCTAATGAGACCCCAGAACAGACCCTTAAAGGGGTCGTGCCATCATTAAATGGTATTAAAATTCAGCATTACAATCTTCTGACTTTTGTAATTTACTTTTTGTTACAAAAATGCCCTATTTGTGAGATGTTCTATTTACTTCATTAGAATGGTGACCCCTGCTGTTAAATCAGTATAGTAATGTCCACGTCCACTTACTGTTACTGTGCACATCCACCTACGCCAGCAGTTATAGGAAGAGAGCTGCAGCAGAGAGGACCCACTGCCTGAGCTGTGATAGGGAGCGCTGCAGCAGAAAGGGCATGCTCCCAAGCTGTGATAGGGAGAGCTGCAGCAGAAAGAACATGCCCCCTTGGCTGTAATAGGGAACAAGCGGCAGCAGAAAGGGCACACTTCTCAACCTGTGATAGAGAGAGAGAGCTGCAGCAGAAAGGACATGTCCTCTGAGCTGTGATAGGGAGAGAGCTGAAAGGACACACCCATGAGCTGCCAGCTAGAATAAATCTAGCAGAGCAATGAATGTGAACCCATGTTACAGTAGTAAGTCAGACAGACCATAGAGCCAGATCCCAAAATGAAACCTCAGACCAGACCCCCATATCAGAACCCAGACATTTACTGGCCTCTCCTGTCTCTGCCGCACAGGTCCTGATGCTGGTCAGTGTCAGGACATTGTATGCCAAAGGGGGTACAGTGAGATGAGGGGAGTGGCCCCCGGAGGACACGCCAATCAGACTGGCTTGTAGTCTAAGACTGGGAGACCAAGACTGCAGCCCCCGGGGATATGAAGGCACAGTCTTGGAGGTCCAGACTGGAGGAACGTCGTATATCCAGAGGAAACTTTTTTCAGTTCTGACCTCAGAGGGTGTGGTGGTGGCAGATGGGGGGCGCTCAGCTATATGGAGAGGGACAAGTACAGCAGCGACAATTCACTTACATTCTCTTTCCTTTCACTGTTTTCCTTGCAGTCCCTCCGTCCATCAGCGTACCCCGGGGGCAGGTAGTCATCACCGTAAGGGAGGGGTCCACCGCGGAGCTGCAGTGCGAGGTGCGAGGGAAGCCGCTGCCGCCGGTTTTGTGGACTCGAATGGACAAGGAGGCCACCTTCCCCAATGGTGAAAAGATCGTAGAAACTCAAGACGGAAAACTGAGGCTGGAAAACGTCACCCGAGAAATGAGCGGAGGCTATAAGTGTCAAACGGCGAGATATAACGGCTTCAACATCCGATCGAGGGAAGCCGCAGTGCAGCTGAATGTGCAGTGTGAGTACAGTGTGATGCATACTGGGTACAAGCTGACATGGGGCACTACACTGGTGTTCGGTGGGGGTACTCCCTCAGAGAGGAGCTATCTCAGTATCAATGACATGCAAGATACTGTTCTGTGTAATGCTACTCTCCTGAGCTCCCTCTAGTGATGGCTGTATATATCTGTATGTAGTAATCTCCTGAGCTCCCTCTAGTGGTGGCTTGTATATATCTGTATGTAGTAATCTCCTGAGCTCCCTCTAGTGGTGGCTGTATATATCTGTATGTAGTATAATCTCCTGAGCTCCCTCTAGTGGTGGCTGTATATATCTGTATGTAGTAATCTCCTGAGCTCCCTCTAGTGGTGGCTGTATATATCTGTATGTAGTAATCTCCTGAGCTCCCTCTAGTGGTGGCTGTATATATCTGTATGTAGTAATCTCCTGAGCTCCCTCTAGTAGTGGTTGTATATATCTGTATGTAGTAATCTCCTGAGCTCCCTCTAGTGGTGGCTGTATATATCTGTATGCAGTAATCTCCTGAGCTCCCTCTAGTGGTGGCTGTATATATATGTATATATCTGTATGCAGTAATCTCCTGAGCTCCCTCTAGTGGTGGCTGTATATATCTGTATGTAGTAATCTCCTGAGCTCCCTCTAGTGGTGGCTGTATATATCTGTATGAGTAATTCCTGAGCTCCCTCTAGTGTGGCTGTATATATCTGAGCTATGCAGTAATCTCCTGAGCTCCCTCTAGTGGTGGCTGTATATATCTGTATGTAGTAATCTCCTGAGCTCCCTCTAGTGGTGGCTGTATATATCTGTATGTAGTAATCTCCTGAGCTCCTCTAGTGGTGGCTGTATATATCTGTATGTGCAGTAATGTCCTGAGCTCCCTCTAGTGGTGGCTGTATATATTTGTATGTAGTAATCTCCTGAGCTCCCTCTAGCGGTGGCTGTATATATCTGTATGCAGTAATGTCCTGAGCTCCCTCTAGTGGTGGCTGTATATATCTGTATGTAGTAATCTCCTGAGCTCCCTCTAGTGGTGGCTGTACATATCTGTATGTAGTAATCTCCTGAGCTCCCTCTAGCGGTGGCTGTATATATCTGTATGCAGTAATGTCCTGAGCTCCCTCTAGCGGTGGCTGTATATATCTGTATGCAGTAATGTCCTGAGCTCCCTCTAGTGGTGGCTGTACATATCTGTATGTAGTAATCTCCTGAGCTCCCTCTAGTGGTGGCTGTATATATCTGTATGTAGTAATCTCCTGAGCTCCCTCTAGTGGTGGCTGTATATATCTGTATGTAGTAATTTCCTGAGCTCCCTCTAGTGGTGGTGTTTGTACATTTTTTTTTGGTATAAAATTTGGGATTCAAAATTTGGTAAATGTGCAGCGCCGTACATGTGACTAAATGGTAATCGTCCAGACAGGACCTAAGAGGTTTCTTGTTGACCTGAACTATTACAACCTATAAGCATACAGTATATGAGACAGATTGAGAAGAAGAGATCCCAGTAGGGGACATCCTTTGGGTTGTACTGGGAGTGCAGTGTTTGCAGTGTTGGAGTTCTTCTTTAATTGTGAAAGAACCTGAGTCTGGAGATGGAGATTTTCTAGGACTGGGGCGACTCTGGATATTTTTCCCGCAGTGTCCTCATCTTCACCCAGTGTGCGCTCTGTGATTCAGCGGCCGCTCGGCTCCGTGTGGCGTTATCTCGCAGGAGATCCTCCGTGCCCTTGTAGGTTTTAGATGAATACAAAGCACATTCTGTGCGGTGGAGCGGAGCCATTAAAGCCAAAATTATGGAATATGTGCAACATACGGAGGTTAAAGAGGGTTAAAGTGATGCATAGACAAGCCGGGAATTGAATTTTAGGGCAGACGTAACGGGGAGCATCTGCTCCTTCCTCTTCTCCAATCATTTTATTATTCCGGTCTATCCCGACAGCCAGTGGCGGTAATGAAGTCACATTGTGCTGCCATTAACAGGCCCCAGAGTTCACAGCCAGGCGGCATTACTACTGATGGTAATCCAGGCTACATATCATATCCACTTCTATCCAGTCCTCCCACAACCCCCTGCTCTCACAGAGGCTTTATCCTGACCTTCTTGATTTAGGAATGTAATGCCAGGAATACAGTGGAGACTGACACGTTCACAGGTGGAAATAGAAATTAGGTGGAAAGCTAGGTGACAACCCCTATAAGAATTGTAATGGTGGCCCTTCTTGGTTGTCACTCAGTCTCTGTTAGCCATGTAGGAGACAGAAATAACACAGAAACGACAGAATACCATATAATGGAAGTTACGACCAATCATCCGATGTACGTGTAATCCCAGCTCTGCGACTGATTGGTGTAATTATAGGGGTTTACATGACTACAACAACATGGCTGCTCATCCAGAAACAGCTCCACACCATTCCACAGGTCGTGTGCGGTACTGCGGGTCGTCCCCAGAGATGTAATGCCAGATACAACTCCCGGACCGGTGTGGCGCTGTTTGGACAAGGGAATAACCATGTTTGTCTGATGCTGGCCTTAATGCCGGCATCGCCTCTAAAAATAATATGTGTTCCTATATTCCAGGGATGCTCAACCTACGGCCATCCAGCTGTTGGAAAACTACAACTCCCAGCATGCCCGGACAGCTTACAGCTATCAGCCTACAGCCTGGCATGGTGGGAGATGTAGTTGTACAACAGCTGGAGGGCCGCAGGTTAAGCGTCACCGCTATATTCCATCCAAAAATAAAACAGAGAATCAAGATAAACAAACAAAAACAGCACAAAAATAACTGCGACCATATGGCGGTATTCCAGGATGAGATGTAAACAATAGAAAATAATATGAGAATTACTTTATTTTGTTTTTTTATTTTAAAAAAGAAGAATTAGAGATGAATAATGTGGAGAATAAAAAAGGAAGATAAAAAATAAATAAGTCAATTCAAAATAATTAAGAACATTAAAATTGAGAAAACAAATACCCGTATTTTTCACTTTATAAGACGCACTTTTTTCCCCAAAAAAGTAGGGGGGAAATGGCAGTGCGTCTTCTAAAGCAAATACTAGTGAGCGCTTCCATTATGGATGGTATGTATAAGGTGCCGGGAGCGGGAAAACATACTCACCCTCCTGCGCTGCAGCTCCGCTCCGGGTCCGGCGCTCCTCTGTCTTCTCTGGCGGGCGCTCCACTGTCCTGACCGCCTACAGCGCGCACACTATGACCTGAAGCTGCACGCAGTCAGGTGACAGTGCAGCCCTCGCAGGAGAAGACAAAGGAGCGCCGGACCCGGAGCCGCGACGCAGGAGAGGCGAGAGAGTTTTCTATTTTATCCTTTTGGGGCTGATCTGAGGTCTGATGGGGCAGAGTGGGCTGAAATGAGGGCACAGTGGGCTGATATGGGGGCTGATGGGCTGATCTGAGGTCTGAAGGGGGCACAGTGGGCTGATCTGAGGTCAGATGGGGGCACAGTGGGCTGATGGGCTAATCTGAGGTCTGATAGGGCACATTGGGCTGATCTGAGGTTTGATGGGGGCACAGTGGGCTGATCTGAGGTCTGAAGGGGCACAGTGGGTTGATATGGGGGCACAGTGGGCTGATGGGCTAATCTGAGGTCTGATAGGGCACATTGGGCTGATCTGAGGTCAGATGGGGGCACAGTGGGTTGATATGGGGGCACAGTGGGCTGATGGGCTAATCTGAGGTCTGATAGGGCACAGTGGGCTGATCTGAGGTCTGATGGGGCAGAGTGGTCTGAAATGAGGGCACAATGGGCTGATCTGAGGTCTGATGGGGGCACAGTGGGCTGATCTGAGGTCAGATGGGGGCACAGTGGGCTGATCTGAGGTCTGATGGGGCACAGTGGGTTGATATGGGGGCACAGTGGGCTGATGGGCTGATCTGAGGTCTGATAGGGCACAGTGGGCTGATCTGAGGTCAGATGGGGGCACAGTGGGCTGATCTGAGGTCTGATGGGGGCACAGTGGGTTGATATGGGGGCACAGTGGGCTGATGGGCTGATCTGAGGTCTGATAGGGCACAGTGGGCTGATCTGAGGTCAGATGGGGGCACAGTGGGCTGATCTGAGGTCTGATGGGGGCACAGTGGGTTGATATGGGGGCACAGTGGGCTGATGGGCTGATCTGAGGTCTGATAGGGCACAGTGGGCTGATCTGAGGTCAGATGGGGGCACAGTGGGCTGATCTGAGGTCTGATGGGGGCACAGTGGGTTGATATGGGGGCACAGTGGGCTGATGGGCTGATCTGAGGTCTGATAGGCTGATCTGAGGTCTGATAGGGCACAGTGGGCTGATCTGAGGTCTGATGGGGGCACAGTGGGCTGATCTGAGGTCTGATGTGATGTCCTGAAATTTCTGGGGAGTCTGATGAAAAATATTTTTTTCTTATTTTCCTACTCTAAAATCTAGGGTGTGTCTTATCATCAGATGCGTCTTATAAAGCGAAAAATACAGTAATAAAAAAAGCTGAACAACAGTAATTAAAATAGAAAAGATTAGAAAATAATAATAAAATAATATTCTAAAAGCTGTAAAAAATCAGGAAAATAAAATGAAGAAAATAAAAGAAATATTAAAAAATAATTTAAAAAAATGAAAATAGAAAAATGTAAACCTGATGAAATAAGCTAGGTGTCAGATAGGTGTCGTGGGCATTAGATTGCGAGCCTCGGGGACAGGCCTGGTGCGAGCGGTGACGTTTTTTGTTGTATAAAGACGTAACGGGATGAAGCGGATAACCTGATGACGGCAGCTGTGCCTTATTATCCCTGTGAGAGTGTAATACACTGACTCCTCGGCGGTAATGGCGTTCCTGGCGTTCTGCTCCTTGACCTGAGGTCACACTTTCTCGGATCCATTAAGGAATCTTGCAGTTAACGAGTCACCTGTCGCTTTTGTGCGCGAGTCTCGCTCTGCTCTAATGGAAACATCTCTCCGCGGCTCAGGTGCTTCATTAGTGCGGCTCAGGCGCCGGGGTCCTCGTCTCACATGATGGCGGAGCGTGCGTTCTGAGAAGTTCTGATAATAACCGTTTTATCTCTGCGTTCTGCCTTCGTCCTCCATTCATCGCCTGCGCCCTCTTCTCTTCTTGTGCGCAAAAGTCACATCTTGTTTCACCGCCTCTCTCATCAGTGATAAAGAGTCCAGAAAACGCGGCGTTCACAAGATCAGTGCGGCGGCTGTAAGCACGGGGGAGGGGAGGCGGCGCGGATGATTTTTTTTTTTTCCCTGTTTTTTTTTCTCCCCAAGTTTAATCCAGTCAGAATCAGCTGTTTAACCTCTTAATGACCACCAATCCGTGTTTTTCCGATGGTCATTAATGGCGTTTATTCTAAGTGGTTTCCTGTGCAGCAGAAAGCAAGAGATTGGCTCTGATATGACAGCCGGGCTCCTGATCTTACAGCCCTTTATTCTCTAAGATGCTGCGTTCAATAGTAACCGCGGCATTTAAGTGCTTTAGAGGGAGGCAGCGCCCTCTTTCAGACATCAGCACCCCTGCAGGGCGCGGATGTCTGTACACTGCAGCCCGGGGGCCTAATGAAGGCCTGTCTGCAGTGTATGCCCGGGAAGCACAGCCCTAATAGTGCCCGTCAGTATAGTACTGACAGCATAATACACTGTACTGCATAAGTAGTACAGAGTATTATAGAAGCGATCAGAAGATCACATGTTCAGGTCCACTTGTGGGACTAATAAGTAGTAAAACAAAGTAAAATAAAGTTTTATTTGAAAAAAAAAAATCACAAAATTTCAAAAATATACCTTATCCATTAAAAAAAATGCTTTTCAATGGGAAAAAAAATTTATAAGTAAGATTCCCTCCACATATTTGGTATTGCCTGAAACTATACAATTATCACATAATTTATCCCACAAAAAAAGACGAGAATTGCTATTTTTTGTGTATTCACCACCATAAAGAACGAATAAAAAAGCGATCAAAAAGTGTAATGTACCCCAAAATGATACCAATGAAAACTACAAGTCGTCCCGCAAAAATCAAGGCTTCTCACATGAGAAAGAATAATAAAAAAAAGGTCTAGGAAGCAGCGATGCAAAAATTTTTTATTTTTTTTTTTTTAAAGGGGGATTTTTGTGCAAAAGTAGTAAAACTTAAAAATGAAAAAAAAACATATATTTGATGTCGCTGTAATCGTACTCATAGAGTAAAGGTGTCATGTTAGCTATGCCGCAAAATGCACTCGACAAACAAAAAATTACAAAAAAATTGCTTGGTCACGAAGGCCTAAAATGCATTAAGGGGTTAATAAAGTAAATTTGGTGGAAAAAGAGAATTAGATGCAGAGAAAATGAGTGTCAGAGGGTCCGGGGGCTGATCTGCAGTTCTACGGTCGGACCCCTGATTATTTTCACGGCGACTAAAGCAATGACTATTGGACGACCATATTATTTGGTGCACAAAGGACATGAAAGGGTTAAAGGGCAGAGGTTCTCATAATGGAGAAAAAACGGAACGGACGTGGACAAAAAATACGTTTGTGTGCATGAGCCCTAAGAATATAGAAATCGGTTATGTCGGGTGATTACCGTAGCCGCCATTTCAACGGTCCATCTGTCCTGGGCGGAGCTTAGTGGTCACATGACCATCTGTACCTGCCAACTAATGCTTGAGCGGGGGAAAGTACAAGACATGAGAGGGAGGAGCTAGACTCCTAGCTGGGGTATAAAGGTCATGAGTTGTTACAATGTGGGAAATGTAACATTGTAACAGATACTAAGAGCGTTTACATTGTTACGGCTTCTGGCTCCCGCGCCGCGAGCTGCCACAATGTGGAAACCATACAGTAACGGTGCGGAGCCTTCATACTATACAGCCGTGGCCACAGAGATGATGAAAAACTACAACTCCCAGCGTGCCATGGCGTCATGGTTTTGCAGCAGCAGGTTGGGTCCAGTGATGTGTGGCCCCTTTCCTCCTCCGTCCGCCATGTTGTTCTGCGTCGCGGGACCCGTCTGGTTCTCTGTGTTCTCACATTTAGAGAATAAGACTCAGAAAAGCTTGTCTTGTCCTTGTCGTTCGCATCCAGCGCATTTCGTCCACCCCCCTCCCCCGTGGTCACGGACCAAGACCCAGTAAATATGAAGTGTCAGGACTGGTGATACTGGGAATTCTCCTCCAACCACCATAATAACAGAAAACACGTTTTATTGGTCCAATAACAAACTGTAGTCAGCAGCGAGCAGCCGGATATCACATAATGGATGCCTTTAATAGCGCGGCCTCCGGCGGGGGGTTTATATCACAGTTCACACTGCGCTGCAGACATGAGTGATGGAGACCCCTGCGCTCCTGCAGTACACAGACTGCTGGGAAACCTGAGGGTCTGACCATCTTCACGTCCCCTCCGAGACTGCTCTGCTATTAATACTGTATATCATCGCGCTACCGTTATATTGTGCCGACTCTGCAGCAGCTCCGATGAACCGCCAGAGGAGTCACCCACACAATGCACGTTACTGAGGAGCTTAAAGGGGCTGTCCACAAACATGGCTCCCCAAAATACTGCAATTCACTGTATGCACTCTCTTCCTCCTGTGCAGTCTCTTCCTCCTGTGCAGTCACTGTGTGCAGTCTCTTCCTCCTGTGCAGTCTCTTCCTCCTGTGCAGTCCCTGTGTGCAGTCTCTTCCTCCTGTGCAGTCACTGTGTGCAATATCTTCCTCCTGTGCAGTCACTGTGTGCAGTCTCTTCCTCCTGTGCAGTCTCTTCCTCCTGTGCAGTCACTGTGTGCAGTCCTTCTCTGTGCAGTCCCTTCTCCTGTGCAGTCACTGTGTGCAGTCTCCTCCTCCTGTGCAGTCACTGTGTGCAGTCTCCTCCTCCTGTGCAGTCACTGTGTGCAGTCTCCTCCTCCTGTGCAGTCACTGTGTGCAGTCTCCCCTGCAGTCTGTGTGCAGTCTCCCCTCCTGTGCAGTCACTGTGTGCAGTCTCTTCCTCCTATGCAGTCACTGTGTGCAGTCTCTTCCTCCTATGCAGTCACTGTGTGCAGACTCTTCCTCCTGTGCAGTCTCTTCCTCCTATGCAGTCACTGTGGTGCAGTCTCTTCCTCCTGTGCAGTCACTGTGTGCAGTCTCTTCCTCCTGTGCAGTCTCTTGCTCCTGTGTAGTCATTGTGTGCAGTCTCTTCCTCCTGTGCAGTCACTGTGTGTAGTCTCCTCCTCCTGTGCAGTCACTGTGTGCAGTCTCTTCCTCCGGTGCAGTCACTGTGTGCAGTCTCTTCCTCCGGTGCAGTCACTGTGTGCAGTCTCTTTCTCCGGTGCAGTCACTGTGTGCAGTCTCTTTCTCCTGTGCAGTCACTTTGTGCAGTCCCTTCCTCCTACTTAGGGCTCTCTGGGGTCTGATAGTAATACAGGGGTCTCGAGTCTGATATTAATCTAAGGGTCTGGTCTGGGGTCTGATGTTAATGTAAGGGTCTGGTCTGGGGTCTGATGTTAATGTAAGGGTCTGGTCTGGGGTCTGATATTAATGTAAGGGTCTGGTCTGGGGTCTGATGTTAATGTAAGGGTCTGGTCTGGGGTCTGATGTTAATGTAAGGGTCTGATCTGGTGTCTGATATTAATCTAAGGGTCTGGTCTGGGGTCTGATGTTAATGTAAGGGTCTGGTCTGGGGTCTGATGTTAATGTAAGGGTCTGGTCTGGGGTCTGATGTTAATGTAAGGGTCTGGTCTGGGGTCTGATGTTAATCTAAGGGTCTGGTCTGGGGTCTGATGTTAATGTAAGGGTCTGGTCTGGGGTCTGATATTAATCTAAGGGTCTGATTTGGTGTCTGATATTAATCTAAGGGTCTGGTCTGGGGTTTGATGTTAATGTAAGGGTCTGGTCTGGGGTTTGATGTTAATGTAAGGGTCTGGTCTGGGGTCTGATGTTAATGTAAGGGTCTGGTCTGGGGTCTGATGTTAATGTAAGGGTCTGGGGTCTGATGTTAATGTAAGGGTCTGGTCTGGGGTCTGATGTTAATCTAAGGGTCTGGTCTGGGGTCTGATGTTAATGTAAGGGTCTGGTCTGGGGTCTGATATTAATATAGGGTTCTAGTCTAGAGTCTGATATTGATGTAGGGGTCTTAAGTCTTGTACCTTAAAAGGTTAGTCCATTCTGCTGTGATTTTTACCACTGCTCAGGTATATTCTTTATATAAGGCCGGTTTCCACACGACCGTGTTTCACGGCCCGATACGGGCCGTGAAAGCCCGACCTGTGCTCCTCCAGAGGACGGGAGCGCACGCGTCATTGGTTGCTATGACGCCGTGCGCTTCCTGAGGCCGCCGCTGTACAGTGAAACACTGTACACGCTCGTATACAGTGTTTCACTGTACGGCGGCTGCCTCAGGAAGCGCACGGCGTCATAGCAACCAATGACGCCGTGCGCTCCCGTCCTCTGGGGGAGCACAGGTCGGGCTTTCACGGCCCGTATCGGGCCGTGAAACACGGTCGTGTGAAACCGGCCTAAGGGACAGAGATTCGGATATGGCTGAAGATATAAACGTGTGTGCACTGCAGTACAAAGGGTTAATATCTGTCTTTATGAGCCTGATAGATATTCACATAAAGGGGGGTAATTAAGGGGGCGTCACGCTGAGGTGTCTGCAGGGGGATTCCTTCCTCCGGCACTGGCTCCATATTATCTCGGAGTCGTTTGCTGATCTCTGCTGAGCTTCTTCTCACTTGTGCTGCTCAGTGTTTAAGAAGCCATCCCTCCTGGAGACACCAGGCTGGCAGCCCTGAGGAGCGGATCTCTCCTGTGGAGGTAATTATCACAGGGGCCGACACCGCAACATCATCTTATTATCAGGTGTCAGACCGAGGCGTCCAGAACATCAGTCATCTCACAGGGAAAAGCAGATGAACCGCCAAAGCCAGAGGACGAATATTATACGCAGATCAGTGATGTCGTCAGCAGGGGCGGGGCTCTGACAACCTCTCAGACAGGATATACAGGCAGGTTGTCAGCAGTAATAGATGTTCCTATAGTATAAGGTGTGTGGATCTCATGTCTGATCACATGTCATTATATCAGTGATGTCATCATCAGGGGGCGGGGCTGTGACTACCTCTCAGACAGGAGTGAGTTGTGGAGAGGTTGTGTGCTGCTGAGCTCCCACCAGGGAGTGGTCATGGCTGCAGACCCAGGAGGAGGTGAGGGGAGCTGGGCTGCCGCTTCCAGTGGAGCCCCGGGTCTGGAGTTGGGCCTATGTCATGACGCTGAGGAAGGCTGTTCATATAAGTCTGGTGATCGGGGTGAAGACGCGGCTGTAACTGTGAGGAGTAAAGTCACTGATAAAGTCATATATAAGAAAGAACTGCAAATCTCCAGACTGTAGGATGAGATCAAGAGAGAGACTGATTCTAAAGAGAAACTGATGAAAAGTGAGCGTTTAGATAACTGTATCCGGGAGCTGACCGCCATGAGAGAGACAAAGTGCAGAGGGGCTAATGCCAGGCCCAAAATCCAGGCCCCTCAAACCAAGAGGGAGACCAGACTGCAGGCGGCCAAGAGAAGGGACACCATCAGCAGGAAGGACCTGGTCTATGAGGAGGTGCACAGTATTGTAATGCAAGGTAAAGCGGTGAGAATCATGGCTGCTGCACCTACAGAGCCTGCAGGAGACAGCTGCGTGGTCACTGAGGGGTTAATGCAACCAAGTAATGGAGAAAAGAGTCTGTCAGCAAGACCCAGCACAGATGGGGTTAAACCATGATCCTGATCCAGTTAACCAGTTAATGAGCCTGACAACTGACACCTATGCAGACACTGCAGTCAGTAACAGCCTGGCCTTGTCTCCAGTCATCCCAGTAACACCAGTCCCAGACACTGAAGCCATTCCCAACAGACCCATCCTCGACTCACAGCAGTCCAAGGACTCCAGAGACAACATGGAGGTCACTGAGCTGTCACCATTAGCAACAGAGAAGGCCAGCGCCCAGCAGCCAGGGGCCACACTGCCAGACTCTAGAGACAATATGGAGGTCGCTGAGCCGTCACCATCAGAGAAGGCCAGCACTAGAGGCCAGCAGCCAGGGGCAAGTAAACCTGCAGCATGGGGCAATACTGAGCCAAATACTGCCAGACCTCAGAGACTATTCTCTAATGTAACCCCACACCTCAGAGGAGGAATGCAGTACGGATCAGGTACACCGGTCCAGAGCAAGACGCCCCCACAAGGCAGGTCATAGGTCGGGATCTGCTGAAAAACTTCATGGGATTTTCTGCGTCTGATCCATGTGCCGACCACCAAGATCCATGACATCAGCTTCAAGCTGCCGCAGAGCCTGGACTTGTTCTGGGAAAAATGTAACTCTACTAAGCATCATGAAATTTGGGAAAACCTGCAGGTTATTCAGTTATCCAAACCTCTGACCACAGTGGTGACAATTCTCCTCCAGTCCAAGGTGGTGGCACCAGCAGACGTATTGTACTGGCTGAGAAGACAATGTCTGGTCCTCGATTCACCTTATAAGATCTATGATGAAGAAGGAATCTGGAATGGAGGCTACAAAGTAAGAGTCCAGCTGATGCAGAACCATGGAGTCACCAGACACCTGCCTCATGTCTTCTACCTGGGATCTGACCGGGGGATCTGCTACTATCCTGGGCAGCCTGTGCCATAGATGTGGGGGCAGACACATGGCCTATACCTGCCCGCATGTAAAATGCTCACAATGTGGAGGACTGGATCACACAAGAGAGACCTGCACGAGATGTGTCCTCTGTAACCTGTGTGCAGAACATGGACAGACTTTCCGGGAATGCCCACTCGCTCAGCACAATAAAAGCACAGATCCATCTGATGAGGCCGATGTGGAAGATTTCCCTGAATTATCTGCAGGAACTGAATCTGAGCTCCCTGAGCACAATGATACTGCTGGCTCTGATGTAGGCTTGGTGGAGCCATAGCCAGAAAGTGACCATGAAGAGATAAGTAACCAGCAAGTCACATGGGTCAGTGTGGAGGCATCTAGGGAGATATCTGGGGCAGTTGGTGAGGTCTCCTTGGAGCAGAAAGGTCCCAGTGCTAATGTAGAGACTGCAGGAGCCATCGGTACAGAGACATCCAGCGAGACACCTGGAGAGACCTCCTCCAAACAGCAAAGTTCCAGTCCCACCACAGAAGCTATGGAGTCAGCCATTGAGGATGGATTTCAGGTGGTAAAAAGAAAGACCACGTCATCTGAACAAGAAGCGCGTAAACATAAAACCATCCAGACGCCAGGCTCACCGGCTGTGGAGATCTCTCCTGGGAGATACCAGGTCTTAGGAGAAGACGAGGAGGCCTCCAGTCACAATGTCCAGGAAGCCGATGAGGAAGATGTTCCTGAGGAGAAAGACATTGAGGTGTCTGTGTCCACCAAGAGGTGGGGCTCTAAAGGACATAGTAGTGGAAAACGGAAAAAAATGAGGAAACCTTGGTGACCTGAATGAGCCTGAGGATCTGTATCCTCAATGTGAACAGTCTGAAGACGGACAGATATGATGGGGTGGGGGTCCTATTTAAGAACTGGGATATAAAAGTGGATCGGGTGGTGGAGATTTGTGCAGGGAGATGTTTGTTGCTGGATTTTATATTTGATAATGTTAGTTATAGAGCCATTAACGTTTACGCGCAGCAATCGTGTAAAGAGCGGCGGGATGTCATCAATGCAGTGAGTGTATATTACCTATGGGGGGCGCTGCTGTCTGGCAGTACACCGGGAACAGCTGTCTGTAAGTGCAGTGATTGGGAACATCGTGAACTCTTTGAGGGGTGTTTACCAGAAAGACCAAATATCCAACCCTGCAAATGTGATGTGGAGGAAGGTTCACACCTCAGCTCTGGAATGAATAGGACACTGGGATTTGTATGAGGCGTTATTTAAGAACCGCACTGTAATTTGTAACTGCTGTAAATATGAAAACTGTCTGTAAATAATTTATTGTTGGTTTTTTAATAAAAAGATTGACTACCTCTCAGACAGGATATACAGGCAGGTTGTCAGCAGTAAAAGATGTTCCTGTAGTATAAGGTGTGTGGATCTCATGTCTGATCACATGTCATTATATCAGTGATGTCATCAGCAGGGGGCGGGGCTGTGACAACCTCTCAGACAGGATATACAGGCAGGTTGTCAGCAGTAATAGATGTTCCTGTAGTATAAGGTGTGTGATCTCATGTCTGATCACATGTCATTATATCAGTGATGTCATCAGCAGGGGGCGGGGCTGTGACTTACCTCTCAGACATTGATATACAGACAGGTTGTCAGCAGTAATAGAATGTTCCTGTAGTATAAGGTGTGTGATCTCATGTCTGATCACATGTCATTATATCAGTGATGTCATCAGCAGGGGGCGGGGCTGTGACAACCTCTCAGACAGGATATACAGGCAGGTTGTCAGCAGTAATAGATGTTCCTGTAGTATAAGGTGTGTGATCTCATGTCTGATCACATGTCATTATATCAGTGATGTCATCAGCAGGGGGCGGGGCTGTGACTACCTCTCAGACAGGATATACAGGCAGGTTGTCAGCAGTAAAAGATGTTCCTGTAGTATAAGGTGTGTGGATCTCATGTCTGATCACATGTCATTATATCAGTGATGTCATCAGCAGGGGGCGGGGCTGTGACAACCTCTCAGACAGGATATACAGGCAGGTTGTCAGCAGTAATAGATGTTCCTGTAGTATAAGGTGTGTGGATCTCATGTCTGATCACATGTCATTATATCAGTGATGTCATCAGCAGGGGGCGGGGCTGTGACTACCTCTCAGACAGGATATACAGGCAGGTTGTCAGCAGTAATAGATGTTCCTGTAGTATAAGGTGTGTGATCTCATGTCTGATCACATGTCATTATATCAGTGATGTCATCAGCAGGGGGCGGGGCTGTGACAACCTCTCAGACAGGATATACAGGCAGGTTGTCAGCAGTAATAGATGTTCCTGTAGTATAAGGTGTGTGATCTCATGTCTGATCACATGTCATTATATCAGTGATGTCATCAGCAGGGGGCGGGGCTGTGACTTCCTCTCAGACAGGATATACAGGCAGGTTGTCAGCAGTAATAGATGTTCCTGTAGTATAAGGTGTGTGGATCTCATGTCTGATCACGTCATTATATCAGTGATGTCATTAGCAGGGGGCGGGGCTGTGACTACCTCTCAGACAGGATATACAGGCAGGTTGTCACAGTCTCCAGTATCTCCACCTCTTCTTCTAATGCCTCTTGTCTCTCTTCTCAGTTGCACCAGTGGTGGAGCCCAAGTTCCAGGACCTCCGTTTGCCGATGAAGCGCAGCGTCACCTTGAGGTGTAACATGCTGAAGGGGAGTCCGGTGAAAGTGGCCACCGCGGTCTGGAGGTTTGAGCGGAGCCTGCTGAGCGTTCCCCCCATAGAGCAGCAGGAGTTCTCCGAATACAAGATCAACAGCACGAGCCGGGAGACGAGCGGCACCTACGAGTGCACCATCTCCAACGACGTGGGCTCCGACTCCTGCGTCTTTCAGGTGACTGGTGAGTGGAGCTCATCGTCCTCCATGTCCTGCAGGTGATGTAGACGCAGTGGAGGCCGCTTCTCACTGCCTCTGACCCCGAGGGGCTGGAATTGGTGGACTCCTCGAGCCCTGGTCGCCTGCGCGGTTGGATCATGGCTTGTTGATGTTTGGACACCCCCAATGTAGGGTTGACTCATGAGCTCCTCAGTATAGGTCTCAGCGTTCACCTCCTTCATCACCCCTATAGTTACTCCCCTCCATTGTGTCCGATGTGCCACCCTCACCAGTACCCTCCGGTCCAGCTCCACGTACATTATAACCAGGACTTATTTTTTGATTTCCTCTTAAAGGTATAAATCATTCTTTCATCGATCTTCCAGGCCGCGCTTACAACCCCGAGTTCTACTACGACACCCTGAAGCCCATCGAGAGCTTCAAGCAGTCCAAGAATTATTCTTATCTCCTTCAATGGACGCAGAAAGAGCCCGGCGCCGTGGATCCGATCCTGCACTACAAGCTGGAGCTGAAGCCGGTAAGATCGGGGTGGCTGATGGCGTATCGGCGCAATTTTCTGTAATAACACCGGTGAAATATTGGCGCAGTGCGGGCTGCATGGAGCTGGGGACAGAGCCGGAGTGTGATTGTATTCAACAGTAATTTGACCACCTCATGTCTAGAGTCCACCCCTCCCCCAGTATTGAGCTGGAACCAGTGGTAATCGGGATTTTCCGGAGATAGTGACTGCGTGCCATTCAGTGTGGCTGCAGGGGTTATAGGAGATCACCCTGAATGTACCCCAATAGTGGTTGTCCAGCTCTAATTAGTCCTGCTGTGTCTCCAGCTCTGCTGTGTCTCCAGCTCTGCTATGTCTCCAGTCCTGATATGAATCTAGCTCTGCTGTGTCTTTAGCTCTGCTGTGTCTTTAGCTCTGCTGTGTCTCCAGTCCTGATATGAATCTAGCTCTGCTATGTCTTTAGCTCTGCTATGTCTCCAGCTCTGCTGTATCTCCAGCGCTATGTCTCTAAGCTCTGCTGTGTCTCTAAGCTCTGCTGTGTCTCTAAGCTCTGCTGTGTCTCTAAGCTCTGCTGTGTCTCTAAGCTCTGCTGTGTCTCTAAGCTCTGCTGTGTCTCTAAGCTCTGCTGTGTCTCCAGTTCTGATATGAATCTAGCTCTGCTGTGTCTCCAGCTCTGCTATGTCTCCAGTCCTGATATGAATCTACCTCTGCTATGTCTCCAGTCCTGATATGAATCTAGCTCTGCTATGTCTTTAGCTCTGCTATGTCTTTAGCTCTGCTATGTCTCCAGCTCTGCTGTGTCTCCAGCTCTGCTGTGTCTCCAGTCCTGATATGAATCTAGCTCTGCTGTGTCTCCGGCCCCGCTATGTCTCCGGCCCCGCTATGTCTCCGGCCCGTCTGTGTTCCAGCTGGCGATGCTTTCTATGGTGGGCACTATATAGGGTGATGCCCTAATGGCCGCCATTGCAGTGCCCCAGTCACTGAGATCATCACAGACCCTGAATGACATATCTGTCTGCATTGTATAACTGTCCTTCCCCCCCTTTCGCTGTCTCCTTCTGATCAGTTTGTCTCAGTGTCAGTCTTTACTGTAGTTCTGGCATTCTGTTCATGAATCAGGGAGACTGAGCAAAGTCTATGGAATAAAGGCGGACAGTGAGGGACCCTGCTGTTATTATCTGTAGTCCTGCACCAGGACCGGGAGGCACCGACCATTTCTGTTATCAGGAGCAAATTCATCCCGTTATAACCTGGGCTGCCGGGTTTGAGCGCGGTGTTAACCCTTTCCGTTATTGGTGTCTCTATTATTGGTATTTACTGTTCTTCTTCTTATTATTTATTATTGGTATTTATTGTTATTATTAATAATATTATTATTTATTATTGGTATGGTTTTGGTAATTATTGTTCTTATTAGTAGCTGGTGGTATCATTCAGGACTGTTAGGACGTCTTCTCATTGATTTCTTCGTTGTCGGCTGATTCTTTAATGCACTCCTTCTGTACATTCTGCTGCCGCGTCTTCTTGTTTCCATTATTCCTTCAGCGGGGGATGGGACACATTAATGTACTCTCATCTTAACCACCGCTGCACTTTACTAAGAACACACAATACTCAGCGGTAAAGTATGTTAAAAGCAGCGCGGCTCTGATACCATCCATACCTTCTACTGATAACGAGTGACGAACCTCTGAAGAACCCGCCATTATAGATGTATAAGGGGCCATGGTGAAGAGGTAGAGTCTGCGGTAACATACTGCACTTACCTACAAGGCAGAAGAGGTGAGCCCCCAGTTATCCATCCAAGGAAGGGTCCCCAAAACCTACTCCTAGAAATGACATAGTTACATTGTTAACTGCATACCACAATGTATATATAAAATCAATCAACATTACCAGCAGTTTCACTATACTGATCCTGATTTACATCCTGTATTATACTCCAGAGCTGCACTCACTATTCTGCTGGTGCAGTCACTGTGTACATACATTACTTATCCTGTACTGATCCTGAGTTACATCCTGTATTATACTCCAGAGCTGCACTCACTATTCTGCTGGTGCAGTCACTGTGTACATACATTACTTATCCTGTACTGATCCTGAGTTACATCCTGTATTATACTTCAGAGCTGCACTCACTATTCTGCTGGTGCAGTCACTGTGTACATACCATTACTTATCCTGTACTGATCCTGAGTTACATCCTGTATTATACTCCAGAGCTGCACTCACTATTCTGCTGGTGCAGTCACTGTGTACATACATTACTTATCTGTACTGATCCTGAGTTACATCCTGTATTATACTCCAGAGCTGCACTCACTATTCTGCTGGTGCAGTCACTGTGTACATACATTACTTATCTTGTACTGATCCTGATTTACATCCTGTATTATACTCCAGAGCTGCACTCACTATTCTGCTGGTGCAGTCACTGTGTACATACATTACTTATCCTTGTACTGATCCTGAGTTATATCCTGTATTATACTCCAGAGCTGCACTCACTATTCTGCTGGTGCAGTCACTGTGTACATACATTACTTATCCTGTACTGATCCTGAGTTAATCCTGTATTATACTCCAGAGCTGCACTCACTATTCTGCTGGTGCAGTCACTGTGTACATACATTACTTATCCTGTACTGATCCTGAGTTACATCCTGTATTATACCCCAGAGCTGCACTCTCTATTCTGCTGGTGCAGTCACTGTGTACATACATTACTTGATCCTGTACTGATCCTGAGTTACATCCTGTATTATACTCCAGAGCTGCACTCACTATTCTGCTGGTGCAGTCACTGTGTACATACATTACTTATCCTGTACTGATCCTGAGTTACATCCTGTATTATACTCCAGAGCTGCACTCACTATTCTGCTGGTGCAGTCACTGTGTACATACATTACTTATCCTGTACTGATCCTGAGTTACATCCTGTATTATTACTCCAGAGCTGCACTCACTATTCTGCTAATGGCAGGTATGTCTTCTCCATCACTCCATCAATAACTTGCGGCTCTGCACTGACATTCCCCATCATGCTCGGCCTCTGCTCTGTTGCTCCTCTATGGAGGAGGAGGTTATTGATACCTCGCGGTGTGCCCGGCTGAGGATTTGGTGACGGGTCAGTGACCTGTCATTTCCTTTTGCAGACCTTCCTGCAGATCGGAGGTAGTGACCTTTCTTTGTATAATAAGTTGGAGTCGATGACAGGGATGGCTTCTGACGGCTGCACACAGGTTACACCGGTCTCTGTCGTCAGTGTACGGTGTGGATTCTGAGTATCCTGCAGCCCCTGCCCCCTTCTCCAGAGATACCTGACCCAAAAACTAAGCCAAGTGATGACAAAATCTCTTAACCCTTTGTCTGTCTGGAGGCAGCAAGGTTCCTTCTTGTATTTCCTAGTATCACTGGGAGGGATGGAGACAAGTCTGTGCAGTATGGGGGCAATCTACAGTGTGGGACATAACGACCTGGGGGCCACCTACACTGAGGAGGTGGCACTAACATACTCTCTGCACAAAACACACTCCTAATACACTTCATATAATACACAGTGCGTAGTCTCCCGCCCTATGTGTCTGCGGAGTGCCACCACGTCCTGAGCGCCGTCCATTGCCTGGAAGAATTCAGGCGACATGGGGACCGGTGGGGAGCGCTGACTCCCAGCTCCTTCAAGGCTCTCACCTTCATGATCCTTTCTCCAAAGGGAATAATCATACAACACTCAGGACACAACGGACGCCTCTCAATCCTCGATGATCTCTGGACTGAGATTTTCCTTAAACATAGTGATTTTCTGCGGAGCTGCTGTTATATGTCTTAGGCAGAGCACAAAGTATCCGCTGCCCTGTTGTCAGTAACCTTATAAGAGCCGCGTCTTAATGGAGGGATTGTCAGTAACCTTATAAGAGCCGCGTCTTAATGGAGGGATAATGTGGATGAGGCTTTCTATACAAAAAGTACTTGTGAGGACTAACAGCTCTCCACATTAAACCTCTAAGTGCCTGGATAACTCAGTGTTATGTGAGGGTATAATACTGCTCCTATGTACAGGAACATAACTACTATAATACTGCTCCTATGTACAAGAATATAACTACTATAATACTGCTCCTATGTACAAGAATATAACTACTATAATACTGCTCCTATGTACAAGGAATATAACTACTATAATACTGCTCCTATGTACAGGAACATAACTACTATAATACTGCTCCTATGTACAAGAATATAACTACTATAACTACTCCCCTATGTACAGGAACATAACTACTATAAATACTGCTCCTATGTACAGAATATAACTATATAATACTGCTCCTATGTACAGAATATAACTACTATAATACTGCCTCCTATGTACAAGAATATAACTACTATAATACTGCCCTCCTATGTATAAAGTATATAACTACTATAATACTGCTCCTATGTACAAGAATATAACTACTATAATACTGCTCCTCCTATGTACAAGAATATAACTACTATAATACTGCTCCTATGTACAAGAATATAACTACTATAATACTGCTCCTATGTACAGAATATAACTACTATAATACTGCTCCTATGTACAAGAATATAACTACTATAATACTGCCTCCTATACTACAAGAATATAACTACTATAATACTGCTCCTATGTACAAGAATATAACTACTATAACACTGCTCTCCTATATACAAGAATAATAACTACTATAATACTGCTCCTATGTACAAGAATATAACTACTATAATACTGCTCCTATATACAAGAATATAACTACTATAACACTGCCTCCTATATACAAGAATATAACTACTATAATACTGCTCCTATGTACAAGAATATAACTACTATAATACTGCCTCCTATGTACAGGAATAACTACTATAATACTGCTCCCTATGCTACAGAATATAACTACTATAATACTGCTCCTATGTACAGGAACATAACTACTATAATACTGCTCCTATGTACAGGAACATAACTACTATAATACTGCTCCTATGTACAAGAATATAACTACTATAATACTGCTCCTATGTACAAGAATATAACTACTATAATACTGCCTCCTATGTACAAGAAATATAATACTACTATAATACTGCTCCTATGTACAAGAATATAACTACTATAATACTGCTCCTATGTACAAGAATATAACTACTATAATACTGCTCCTATGTACAAGAATATAACTACTATAATACTGCTCCTATGTACAAGAATATATAACTACTATAATACAGCTCCTATGTACAAGAATATAACTACTATAATAATGCTCCTATGTACAAGAATATAACTACTATAATACTGCTCCTATGTACAAGAATATAACTACTATAATACTGCTCCTATGTACAAGAATTATAACTACTATAATACTGCTCCTATGTACAAGAATATAACTACTATAATACTGCTCCTATGTACAAGAATATAACTATAACTACTATAATACTGCTCCTATGTACAGGACAGAACTATAACTACTACTATAATACTGCTCCTATGTACAGAACATATAACTACTATAATACTGCCTCCTATGTACAGGAATATAACTACTATAATACTGCCTCCTATGTACAAGAATATAAACTACTATAATACTGCTCCTATGTACAAGAATATAACTACTATAATACTGCTCCTATGTACAGAATATAACTACTATAATACTGCTCCTATGTACAAGAATATAACTACTATAATACTGCTCCTATGTGCAAGAATATAACTGCTATATACTGCTTCTATGTACAAGAATATAACTACTATAATACTGCTTCCTATATCAAGAATATAACTACTATAATACTGCTCCTATGTACAGGAACATAACTACTATAATACTGCTCCTATGTACAAGAATAATACTACTATAATACTGCTTCCTATGTACAAGAATATAATACTATACATACTGCTCCTATGTGCAAGATATAACTATATAATACTGCTCCTATGTACAAGAATATAACTACTATAATCACTGCTCCTATATACAAGATATAACTCTAATAGATACTGCTCCTATGTACAGGAAATAACTACTATAATACTGCTCCTATGTACAAGAATATAACTACTATAATACTGCTCCTATGTACAAGAATATAACTACTATAATACTGCCCTATGTACAAGAATACTATATAGCCTCCTATGTACAAGAATATAACTACTATAATACTGCTCCTATGTACAAGAAATATAAACTACTATAATACTGCTCCTATGTACAAGAATATAACTACTATAATACTGCTCCTATGTACAAGAATATAACTACTATAATACTGCTCCTATGTAACAAGAATATAACTACTATAATACTGCTCCTATGTACAAGAATATAACTTCTATAATTACTGCTCCTATGTGCAAGAATATAACTACTATAATACTGCTCCTATGTACAAGAATATAACTACTATAATACTGCTCCTATGTACAAGAATATAACTACTATAATACTGCTCCTATGTACAAGAATATAACTACTATAATACTGCCTCCTATGTACAAAAATTTAACTACTATAATACTGCTCCTATGTACAAGAATATAACTACTATAATACTGCTCCTATGTACAAGAATATAACTACTATAATACTGCTCCTATGTACAAGAATTTAACTACTATAATACTGCTCCTATGTACAAGAATATAACTACTATAATACTGCCTCCTCTGTACAAGAATTTAACTACTATAATATTCTGTTTTTCTGGAATACATGCCCCCCTCCCCCCCCTTCCTACAATCACGGCTGAAGGCCAGTTTGCTCTATTGCTGCTAAGCACCGGCCTTATTATCCTCTAATGTATTTGATGTGGTAATTAGCAAGTGGCAGTCTCTATGGCTGGAGAGGGTAGACACATGTCGCAGCCGCTGTGTAGTCTAGGAGCAGCCCTGAAACCATATGACAGTTTTACCATAAATTGATGCGGTCCTGAAATGAATGTTCCTTCCCGGTGATTTTAGGTAAATCTGAAGTTTTCTGATATTAAGATAATTTATCTGACATTTCTTGGGGTCTCTGCAGTTATTACTCCGCACTATGGCTGTACGGCGTTGTCTCAACCCTCATTCATACTTGATACTTGCTCATTATCTTTGTACTGTGGACTGTGCTGTGTCACTTGCTTATGTCCATTTGCTTTGTAGTGGGATAAAGAGATATGCTGAGGGCTTTGGCATCTCACTGGCTTATTGCCTTCTGCAGTTTCTTTGTGGTGCTCTGTCATTGGGTATTGCAATATGCTGTGGGTTGTGCTGTTTCACTTCCTTATTACCCTCAGCGGTTTCCTTGTGTTGGTGTGTAGTTAGATAATGCAATATGCTGTGCCTTTGCTGTGTTGCTTCCTTATTATCTTCAGCAGTTTCTTTGTGTTGGTGTGTAGTTAGATAATGCAGTATGATGTGCCTTTGCTTTGTTACTTCCTCATTACCTTCTGCAGTTTCTTTGTGTTCTCCTGTATTTGGCTATTGTAATATACTGTGGTCAGTGCTGCGTCACTTCCTTATTACCCTCAGCGGTTTCCTTGTGTTGGTGTGTAGTTAAATAATGCAATATGCTGTGCCTTTTCTGTGTTACTTGTTCGTTACCTTCTGCAGTTTCTTTGTGGTTCTCATCTAGTCGGACATTGCAATTTGTTGTGGGTTGTGCAGTTTCACTTGCTCATTACCTTCTGCAGTTTCTTTGTTGTGCTCTGTAGTTTACTAGTGCAATATGCTGTGGGCTGTGCTGTGTCACTTGCTTATTACCGTCAGCTTTTTCTTTGTGTTGTTGTGTAGTTAGATGATGCAGTATGCTGTGTTTTTGCAGTGTTACTTGCTCATTACCTTCAGTGGTTTGTTTGTGTTGTTCTATATTTGGATAATGGTCCACACTGTGTCACTTCCTTATTATCTATGCAATATCATGGGACCCAACTTTCTTATTATCTTCCTTACTGGCTCCTTGCCTATGCCACCATCATTGTGTTGCACTTGATTGAGCCTAGCCCTCTGTTATTAGCCAGTTGCCTTTGGCAGTTCATTGTATGGAGCATTGTTGAATCCTATGTCACTTGCTAATTATCTTTGTACTGTTTCTCCTTGCGCACAATTACATTGTAGCCTGGTCTAATTTGAATACACGTATCCTGCTCATTGTCCACTGAGGCCTGGGTTACGCAGAGACCATCTGTACCCCTACTGTCCAGTGTCAGCTGCAGCTGGGGCTCCTTAGTTACAAATAGTCACATAAGAAGAAGTCCACGTGGCCCAAGCCTCGGAAGAAAGAGGTGGTCACAAGGGCTGTGTTGATGCTGTACGTGGTGATATAAACAGATAAGAAGCGAGTGGATATCTCTGTCATTTGCTTATTATCTAAGGTTTCAGAATAAAGTCAGATGTTATATTTATACCTAATGTATTTTCTGTGACTTAGATATTGTTCGTCTATTCCCAAGGTAGGTGATTTGTATCCGATTTTTGGAGACTCGATACACGGCACCCCCACCGATCGGCTGTTTCATGTGGCTGCCACAGACGGCTCCATTCACTGTCTAATGGCCGTGCAGGAGTACTCAGCTCCTAATACACAGCTGATGGAGCCTTCTGTCCGCTGTATAGCTTCTGGTGCCCGGCGGTTGCCTGGAAAACTGATTATTAAGGAATCAGGGTGTTGGAACCTTAGGATAAATCCAAAAACGCCTATCCAATTGAATATCATGTTATTCTGACCACCTACAGCCACCAGTAGAGGGAGCTCACTACATACAGATTATACAGCCACCACTAGAGGGAGATCACTACATACAGATTATACAGCCACCACTAGATGGAGCTCACTACATACAGATTATACAGCCACCACTAGAGGGAGCTCACTACATACAGATTATACAGCCACCACTAGAGGGAGCTCACTACATACAGATTATACAGCCACCACTAGAGGGAGATCACTACATACAGATTATACATCCACCACTAGAGGGAGCTCACTACATACAGATTATACAGTCACCACTAGAGGGAGCTCAGTACATACAGATTATACAGTCACCACTAGAGGGAGCTCACTACATACAGATTATACAGTCACCACTAGAGGGAGCTCACTACATACAGATTATACAGCCACCACTAGAGGGAGATCACTACATACAGATTATACAGCCACCACTAGACGGAGCTCACTACATACAGATTATACAGCCACCACTAGAGGGAGCTCACTACATACAGATTATACAGCCACCACTAGACGGAGCTCACTACATACAGATTATACAGCCACCACTAGACGGAGCTCACTACATACAGATTATACAGCCACCACTAGACGGAGCTCACTACATACAGATTATACAGCCACCACTAGACGGAGCTCACTACATACAGATTATACAGCCACCACTAGGGGAGATCACTACATACAGATTATACAGTCACCACTAGAGGGAGCTCACTACATACAGATTATACAGCCACCACTAGAGGGAGCTCAGTACATACAGATTATACAGCCACACTAGACGGAGCTCACTACATACAGATTATACAGCCACCACTAGAGGGAGCTCACTACATACAGATTATACAGCCACCACTAGAGGGAGCTCACTACATACAGATTATACAGCCACCACTAGAGGGAGCTCACTACATACAGATTATACACACTACAGATTACAGATTATACAGCCACCACTAGAGGGAGCTCACTACATACAGATTATACAGCCACCACTAGAGGGAGCTCACTACATACAGATTATACAGCCACCACTAGAGGGAGCTCACTACATACAGATTATACACAGCACCACTAGAGGGAGCTCACTACATACAGATTATACAGCCACCACTAGAGGGAGCTCACTACATACAGATTATACAGCCACCACTAGGGGAGCTCACTACATACAGATTATACAGTCACCACTAGAGGGAGCTCACTACATACAGATTATACAGCCACCACTAGAGGGAGCTCACTACATACAGATTATACAGCCACCACTAGAGGGAGCTCACTACATACAGATTATACAGCCACCACTAGAGGGAGCTCACTACATACAGATTATACAGCCACCACTAGAGGGAGCTCAGGAGATTACTACATACAGATTATACAGCCACCACTAGAGGGAGCTCACTACATACAGATTATACAGTCCACCACTAGAGGGAGCTCACTACATACATATTCTACAGCCACCACTAGAGGGAGCTCACTACATACAGATTATACAGCCACCACTAGAGGGAGCTCACTACATACAGATTATACAGTCACACTAGAGGGAGCTCATTACATACAGATTATACAGTCACCACTAGGGGAGCTCACTACATACAGATTATACAGCCACCACTAGAGGGAGTTCCACTGCATACAGATTATACAGCTCACCACTAGAGGGAGCTCACTACATACAATTATCATCACCACTAGAGGAGCTCACTACATACAGATTATACAGCCACCACTAGAGGGAGCTCACTACATACAGATTATACAGCCACCGCTAGGGGAGCTCACTGCATACAGATTATACAGCCACCACTAGAGGGAGCTCACTACATACAGATTATACAGCTAACCACTAGAGGGAGCTCACTACATACAGATTATACAGCCACCACTAGAGGGAGCTCACTACATACAGATTATACAGCTACCACTAGAGGGAGCTCACTACATACAGATTGTACAGTCACCACTAGAGGGAGCTCACTACATACAGATTATACAGCCACCACTAGAGGGAGCTCACTACATACAGATTATACAGCCACCACTAGGGGGAGCTCACTACATACAGATCATACAGCCACCACTAGAGGGAGTTCACTGCATACAGATTTAGGCTACTTTCACATATGAGTTATTGCTGTCCGTTTTTTAGATCCGGCATGGGATCTCAAAGCCGCAGGAAAACTGATCCATTGTATCTGTTCAGAACTGACCCGTTTGTATTATATCAAAAATGAACAAACACTAAAACCATTTATAAGTCCATGGGCACCGAATCTGGTTTTTTTTTTGTGTGTGTGTGAAAAAAACAGATCCGTCTCCATCGACTTACATGGTTTTTGGTGCAGGAACGATTTTGTGTCCGCCATGGAAACGCCACAAACCGGAACAGAATGCATTGTGGTGACTCCGCTCCGGTCTGTTCAGTTTCATCCCCATTGACAACGAATGGGGATGAAACAGAAGCGTTCTGCTGCGGTTTTCAGATCCTCTGCCGGACCTCATAACCGGACAGCACAATGCAGATGTGAAAGTAGTCATATAAAGCCCTCATTGAAGCTGATGGTAATTCTGTCCACAGAAAGCCCCGGAGCTCCCCCTAGTGGCTGTCAATGCACAGAGCGAAATGTGTCTGCACCTCTGTGTCAGAAGAACAGAGCCGGGAACCACGTACAGGACAGAATTTGGGATTTAGTTAGCTTTGTAAAAAAAACAAAAAAAGCATTTGTGTTTCCATTATATACAATGTAACAAATAATACAATGTAACGAATAGTAACACGATGCACAGGGAGCGGACTGTGATATACTGGAAGATGCCGTTGCAGGTTTTTTGCCACATTTTTGTACAAATCTTCGTAAAAAGTGTAAACAAATATAAAAACACACGGCTGGGATTTCTCAATATTTGGGAACGTTTTCCTAAAACAGTTTAAATGATAAAATAAGAGGAAAATATTTAAAAATAGTCATTTTTTTTGCTTCTGCTGATGTTCCTGACACGATCTGTGATTACGCCTCTACCCTCCCCCACCCGCCCTTCACACCACGTCCACAAATGAAGAATTTCACATCGATCCCATCATGCGAATCTAATAAATCTCTCTGGCTTCGCCGCTCTCCCACCGCGGCCGGGCTCGACCGTAAAAAAAAAAGATGAAGAACCTGGCGATGAGGGGCTCAAAGTCATTGGCGCAAAATTCCTTGTAACTCAGCAGAATGAGATGGAACATAATGGCGGATGTAAGGGGACCCTGGTGGTCACTCCGGCAAGGCCAGGACACGGGGAAATCATATCGGGACGTGATTAGTGCCGAGCGAGGAAAGGTCTGGAGAAGATGGACCGGCGGGGGAGGGAGCGCAATGTTAAGTTGTAAATAAAGTTGTGAAAAAGAAAAAAGTGACATAAACAACACATTGATACATCCAGATACAAAGTAAAAAACATTGTTGCAAAACCCTGACCATGTGACACCAGGCGGTCCATCAGAGTAGAGCCTGCACGCCGGCCGCCGGGGGTCACATGACACATCACATGATCCTGCTTTTTTTTCTGGGTGATACAATGTATGTAAAACACATTTATATCTCATTGATCTTGTTCTCATCGACTCGTCTTGTCTGATTTCAGCAAAACATGAAGGGAGTGAACAGCTTTGTAGTGACCAGCCGAGATCCGAGAAAAGGCTTCCTGTACGAGCTCCGACTGACCGACCTCAAGATCCCCCAAAACTACGAGGTGAAGATCACACCTCACACGGTGGCTGGACCCGGAGACTCTGCCTCCCGGACCATCCGCTACAAAGAGCGTAAGTGACCAAGAGCAATATGTATTACTGCTGACAACCTGCCTGTATATCCTGTCTGAGAGGTAGTCACAGCCCCGCCCCCTGCTGATGACATCACTGATATAATGACATGTGATCAGACATGAGATCCACACACCTTATACTACAGGAACATCTATTACTGCTGACAACCTGCCTATATATCCTGTCTGAGAGGTAGTCACAGCCCCGCCCCCTGCTGATGACATCACTGATATAATGACATGTGATCAGACATGAGATCACACACCTTATACTACAGGAACATCTATTACTGCTGACAACCTGTCTGTATATCCTGTCTGACAGGTAGTCACAGCCCCGCCCCCTGCTGATGACATCACTGATATAATGACATGTGATCAGACATGAGATCACACACCTTATACTACAGGAACATCTATTACTGCTGACAACCTGCCTGTATATCCTGTCTGAGAGGTAGTCACAGCCCCGCCCCCTGCTGATGACATCACGGATATAATGACATGTGATCAGACATGAGATCACACACCTTATACTACAGGAACATCTATTACTGCTGACAACCTGCCTGCATATCATGTCTGAGAGGTAGTCACAGCCCCGCCCCCTGCTGATGACATCACTGATATAATGACATGTGATCAGACATGAGATCACACACCTTATACTACAGGAACATCTATTACTGCTGACAACCTGCCTGTATATCCTGTCTGAGAGGTAGTCACAGCCCCGCCCCCTGCTGATGACATCACTGGTATAGTAGTTGCTCTCTTGCTTATTATGTGATTATTATTCATAATTATTGTGGTGCCTCCTATTGTATGTTACTATGAGATAAGTTTGTGCCCCCCTGCTGTGGACGTTCAGGTCCATGCAGGTTACTGGGGGGTCATTTGCTCCCTCATCATGTCCGTTTTCTGCGCCGCTTCTCACCGGTGTCTCCTGTGTGGAGACCTGACTGTCTGGACAGAGCTGGATCAGCGGCGCGTGAAGCCTCCGAGAGCCGGCGCACTCTGAACGCCACCGTAATGCCTCTGAATCACTGGGGGTCGGTAGGTGTAAATATTTTATACACCCATCGTGGTTAACCCTGTCCTGCCCAGAGCCTTCACAATGGATTCCACAGGGCCGCTCTGTGTCTGGGAAAGCTGGGTGACCACATAGATGGCCGCCTCTACAGGGAATGTCACTCTGCTGTCCTCGTATGCTGAACGACAGATGATGGTGGTGGAGCAGCAGGATTGTGACTGGAGTATAAAATATAATGAAATACCAAAACCATGAAGATGTGAACACACATAGTAATAAAGGAAAGTGGGATGATCTGTGCTCCTCACCCGCACTGCTTCATCTCTGCTGTTCCGGTTGTTCGGACTTCTTTATACCAGATTTTGTTCTAATGATGACGTTAATAAGTTTGTTTTTTCTTTTCCAGCTGTCAACTACCCGAGCCAATCAGGTGAGCGCATGTGTATGTACATGTATATGTGTGTGTGTGTGTGTACATGTATATGTGTGTGTGTGTGTATGTACATGTATATGTGTGTGTGTGTGTATGTATATGTATATGTGTGTGTGTGTGTGTACATGTATAATGTATGTGTGTGTAATGTCTGTGTGTATATATATGTATAGTGTGTATGTATGTATAATGTATGTGTATATATGTATAGTGTGTGTAATGTCTGTGTGTGTATAATGTGTGTATATATGTATAATGTATGTACATGTACAGTACAGACCAAGAGTTTGGACACACCTTCTCATTCGAAGAGTTTTCTGTATTTTCATGACTATGATAATTGTAGATTCACACTGAAGGCATCAAAACTATGAATTAACACATGTGGAATTATAGACTTAACAAAAAGTGTGAAACAACTGAAAATATGTCTTATATTCCAGGTTCTTCAAAGTAGCCACCTTTTGCTTTGATTGCTGCTTTGCACACTCTTGGCATTCTCTTGATGAGCTTCAAGAGGTAGTCACCTGAAATGGTTTTCACTTCACAGGTGTGCCCTGTCAGGTTTAATAAGTGGGATTTCTTGCCTTATAAATGGGGTTGGGACCATGAGTTGTGTTGGGCAGAAGTCAGGTGGATACACAGCTGATAGTCCTACTGAATAGACTGTTAGAATTTGTATTATGGCAAGAAAAAAGCAGCTAAGTAAAGAAAAACGAGCGGCCATCATTACTTTAAGAAATGAAGGTCAGTCAGTCCGAAAAATTGGGAAAACTTTGAAAGTGCCCCCAAGTGCTGTCACAAAAACCATCAAGTGCTACAAAGAAACTGTCTGACATGAGGAGCGCCCCAGGAAAGGAAGACCAAGAGTCACCTCTGCTGCGGAGGAGAAGTTCATCCGAGTCACCAGCCTCAGAAATGGCAGGTTAACAGCAGCTCAGATTAGAGACCAGGTCAATGCCACACAGAGTTCTAGCAGCAGACACATCTCTACAACAACTGGTAAGAGGAGACTGTGTGCAGCAGGCCTTCATGGTGGAAACCACTGCTAAGGAGAACACAAGGAATGGACATTAGACCAGTGGAAATCTGGGCTTTGGTCTGTGAGTCCAAATATGAGATCTTTGGTTCCAACCACCGTGTCTTTGTGAACGGATGGACTCTACATGTCTGGTTCCCACCGTGAAGCATGGAGGAGGAGGTGTGATGGTGTGGGGGATTTATACTGAACCAGCATGGCTACCACAGCATCTTGCAGCAGCATGCTATTCCATCCGGTTTGCGTTTAGTTGGACCATCATTTATCTATCAACAGGACAATGACCCCAAACACCTCCAGGCTGTGTAAGGGCTATCTGACCAAGAAGGAGAGTGATGGGGTGCTACGCCAGATGACCTGGCCTCCACAGTCACCAGACCTGAACCCAATCGAGATGGTTTGGGGTGAGCTGGACCGCAGAGTGAAGGCAAAAGGGCCAACAAGTGCTAAGCATCTCTGGGAACTCCTTCAAGACTGTTGGAAAACCATTTCAGGTGACTACCTCTTGAAGCGCATCAAGAGAATGCCAAGAGTGTGCAAAGCAGTAATCGAAGCAAAAGGTGGCTACTTTGAAGAACCTAGAATATAAGACATATTTTCAGTTGTTTCACACTTTTTGTTAAGTCTATAATTCCACATGTGTTAATTCATAGTTTTGATGCCTTCAGTGTGAATCTACAATTATCATAGTCATGAAAATACAGAAAACTCATTGAATGAGAAGGTGTGTCCAAACTTTTGCTCTGTACTGTATATGTGTGTGTATAATGTGTGTTAATACCATACAGTTCCCATAGTACAGTACAGTAGAGTGCCCACATAATAGTACCATAGAGTTCCCATAGTACAGTAGAGTGCCCACATAATAGTACCATAGAGTTCCCATAGTACAGTAGAGTGCCCACATACTATTACTATAGAGTTCCCATAGTACAGTAGAGTGCCCACATAATAATACCATAGAGTTCCCATAGTACAGTAGAGTGCCCACATAATAGTACCATAGAGTTCCCATAGTACAGTAGAGTGCCCACATAATATTACTATAGAGTTCCCATAGTACAGTAGAGTGCCCACATAATATTACTATAGAGTTCCCATAGTACAGTAGAGTGCCCACATAATAGTACCATAGAGTTCCCATAGTACAGTACAGTGCCCACATACTATTACCATGGTCTCGCTCGTTAAATCTGCGCTCTGTGTTGTCCTGCTCTGTCCTGGGACCTAAAGACGTTTTCATAAAATGAGCCTCGGACCTTAATCAAAAGATGGACCGAAATGCGTCGACGTCCGTGATGACATGACGTCTGCTGGGGGCTGAGTCTGCGATAAGTTTTGGATTTTGGAGCAGCACAACTATAAATGTCAGGACCCTCCCCCCTCTAAATATAGGAAGTGAAAAGCATTTGTATATATATTGAAAACACAAGGATGTGCAAAAATATTCACACCCCTCCTCCTGCCCCTTATCACTGGAGGCCATTCACAGCTACTGGAGTCTGATCTTTCAATAAAATGCAATGTTACTGTACGTGACGCTCAGTCGTGGCATTGCGCAGCAGCAAGGTTGCCTAACACCCCTGTGCAAAAGTATTGACACCCCCTTATACAGGTAATGGCAGCTGAAGAAGCGCAGGCTGTAACCAGACACATCTTCCCTTCGTACTGGCGCCATTTTCCAGGCGTGACGCGTTTAATACATGTGCCGGATGGCGGTAAATGTCAGCAGCGCCGCCCCACGCCACGAGGCAGCAGATCTGCCATTTACCGGCAGCGCACGTTATTGATTTGACGAGGGACCGGAGGGAGTTCGCGGGGAGAGATTTTCATCTGGCGATTTTAACGTCTTAAATATTTCGCTTCTGTTTTTCATTGATTTTTACATTTCCACAAAAGTCACATCCAATTTTATTTTTTTTCTCACATCTGATGAGAAGCGGAGACGAATCCCGGATGGTGCCGGGTGCTGAGAGGGTTAATGGGAGGGCAGGAAATCACCGCGGATATAATGGCCTCTGGTACGCCGCCACCACGGCGCCGCACGGCTCATTAGTTCCGATGGGGACTTTGCATTTTGATTGTAAAGAGGTCGTTTTTCGTCTTCTCGTTAGGGAGAAACGAAGTGGAGAGGAAAGGTCCGGCTCAAGGGTTAGAATAATTATCAGAGGCGGGCGGCTTGTAATCACCGCCTCGAATGGCGGATATTACACGGATTATCCAACGCCGTCATATAAAAAAACTGTCTCTTAAAGGGATTGTCCACTTTTGCATTCCCTGCTCCCCACCGCTCAGTTTGGACTCCGGGCCTGTGCTGCAGCGTGAGGTCACATGGTCTTAGCGGCAACACATCCAAGCAGCATGTGACCTAGCAGTGACATGCTGATTGGCTGCAGCGGGGAAATCCATCGAAGACTTCCTGAAAACCACAGAAACCAAAAAGAGCGGCAGGGAGCAGGTAAGTATAGCGGTCTTCACATTTCCTGCTGGGAGGGGCAGATTTAAAAATATCCTGGACAACCCCTTTAAGTTGAAGATAGTACAATGTTTGTAGTCTGTAACCATGGAGACACATAGCTCTGCATAGGAGCTGCAGACACAAAACGGGAGATTAAATTAAATTCATCGGACCAATAATAGGAATATTTGCAAAAGTCTACACGCCCCTTTGCAGTTTCATTCATGTTGTGTGGCGCCGTGGCTGCAGTGTGTGAATGCTATCCTACCGTGAGCGATGAATGCGTCTTAAAGGGGCAGTGACCTGGTACTGAGCGCCCGCGCCTTGTGGTCTATTCACAGACGGCACCTGCAGGTTCGAGGACGACAAGCTTTGCGGATTCATCCAGGATAAATTAGACACCTTCGACTGGATTCGACAGAGCAAAGTAACCCAGAGCTTGAGGAGAACGGCGAACACGGGGCCGGAGATGGACCGCAGCGGCACGCCAGAGGGTAACAGGCACTCAGACATGGGGGGGGGGGTTATAGGCAGAGGTCACTCAGGGGGTCAGAGGTCACTCAGGAGGTCAGAGGTACACCCGGGGCGGCCACCTCTCCTGCCCTGCCCTGGGGCCCATTGGTGGCCTCCACTTTCGCCGTCCAGTCTGATGTCAATAAGCCTTCATCCATGCATCACGTCTGCAGCTTTTTCAAGATCTCTGCTTGATGTCAGTGAGTGGAAAAATACCTGATCTCATGCTGCGAGTGTTACAATGTATCAGAGCAGACAGATGGGAGCGCACTGATACATTGTAACAAGACCTCAGCTGTTTGAAATGTTAGATCAGGTTGGGTTTTCAGTGTCTGTCACATTCCCTGTCAGCGAGCAGAGAGTTGTGGATGATACGGTGGCTCGTCAAGCTTCAGGTGATAGGGGGCGCTACTAGGGCCCATGGTTTATGTGGCACAGATGCGGGGCCCCAGGGACTGACATGGCTGCTTTCTTTACTAAACAGCGCCCCACCTCTCTACAGGCTCACTTCCACTGAGCTGCACTACCGCACCTGCCCATGCACAGGGGAGGCGCTGTTTCTGCCAGCAGCCATGCTTCTGTAACCCTGTACAACCCCTTTAAGTTTTGTGATGTCATCAGCTCAGGGAAGGCCGAGTCCTGTCATTTACCGTAATCATCGGTGTCCTGGACAGGCCGCACGCTAAGCTTCATGTGCGCCGGGCGCTGCGCCCCTCAATATGGCAGAATGCGCCGTCTGTATAATCATCAGGCACAGGATGGCGTCCGCAGGTTACACTGCGGCAGCACAGGTGTCGGGGGCTGGGCACCATCTGTAACCCAGCACAGGAGCTCGCCAGGGCAGCACAGCGTGATGATGATGTCACTGGTCTGACGAGGGAATATGCAGTGTACATATACGGGAAATGTGGAAACAAAAAAAGACAATGTATCAAACGGATACGGGGTCACATGGGGGGGTGTCACATGGCTACAGTTTAGTCATTGTCACTCTCGTTCTCCAGTCACATTGGGGCGTGTCATGGCTTCCCGGTGACCTCCTTGGTGACCTCTCCAGGCGATCACTTCTTCTTGCACGTGACTTATCCTCCTTTCTCCTCCTCAGGTTTCTACATGTTCATTGAAGCCTCAAGACCTCGTCGGTTCGGAGACAAGGCGAGACTCATCAGCCCCATGTACAACGTAACCTCCAGGTTTCCATCTCTGAAGACGACGTACTGTGTGTCCTTCTACTATCACATGTATGGGAGGCATATAGGTGAGGGGCGCTTGTGCGGTAAAATCTGTTAACCTCTTCCCCTCCTTGAGGTGACATAACTTCTACGTTCTCCATGTGATGGTTGGATAGTGCCTAGGTTTATGAATGGCCTAAATAAGTAGGGTCAAAGGTATATTTTACATGTGGCCTTCACCTCCACCTCCTTGACATGATGGACCTGCCATGACCTATTGTAAAACTTGTCTTCTGGATGTTGGGTCATATGGACTTAAAGAAGAACTCCCGCAAAAATTGTTATTCTCTGACCTGTTAGAAAGGTGCATGATATAATCTGTAGTGAATGTAATCTTCTTATCAGAGACTGTATCTGTGAGCTATCCCTTCTCTTCTTATTGTAGCTGGGTCATGTGACCAACTCCCTGACCTCCAACTGACCCAGGACAGGAAGTCAGTAACTGCTCTATTCATTCCTATGAGACTGAAAGTGAGGCTCCCATAGGAATACATAGAGAACTAGACTTCCTGTCCACACATAAGATGCTGTGTTATCTGGTGAGTCTGATTGCTGGTCACATGACACAGATGAGAAGCATCAGGGAGATTTAACTCACAAATACAGACACTGGTAAGAAAATAACATTCACTACAGATTACACAATGTACATTTCTAGCAGGACATGGAATAACATTTTTGCGGGAGTTCTTCTTTAAGTAATACATTATAGCCTAGGTACAGGTCTGGTCTTCAGACAAGGTTCATCTATGGGTCTTCCCCATATAGGAAGGATCATGTTCAGTTGTATCTTAGATATAAGACTGGACTTCAGCAAATGTCCAGGGTGGAGTGGTTGGTACAGGTGGTCTTTTTACCAATAGAGGTCACATCTGGTATCCAGGATGGAATAGTCTTCTCATGTATAGTGGACCATATTTAGTTATATCTTCGTCTACATTTGTGTTGTTCGGCTTTGTAAGATTGGTCATCTGCATGGTGGGTCATACAGACTTGAGTCATGAAGCAGTGTATGTAAGTATCCGTCTTCAGAAAAGGTCCATCTAGAATGCCTTACATTGTAAGATTGGTCTTCTAGATGGTGGGTCAACTTGAGTAATAAATTATAGCCTAGGTACAAGTCTGGTCTTAAGACAAGGTCCATTTAGAATGGTTCTTCCCATGTAAGAAGGATCATGTTCAGTTGTATCTAAGATACAAGACTGGACTTCAGTAAATGTCCAGGATGGAGTGGTTGGTACAGGTGGTCTTTTTACCAATAGAGGTCACATCTGGTATCCAGGATGGAATAGTCTTCTCATGTATAGTGGACCATATTTAGTTATATCTTTCTCTCCTTCCTAAGTCTACATTTGTATTGTTGACCTTGGTAAGATTGTACATCTGGATGGTGGGTCATACAGACTTGAGTCATGAAGCAGTGTATGGACAGTAAGTATCTGTCTTCAGACAAGGTCCATCTAGAATGCCTTACATTGTAAGACTGGTCTTCTAGATGGTGGGTCAACTTGAGTAATAAATTATAGCCTAGGTACAAGTCTGGTCTTCAGATAAAGTTCTTATAGAAGGGTTGGAAGTTTTTCATGTATGATGGATAATATTCAGTTTTATCTCAGGTATATAAGTCTGGACCTTAGTTGATATCCAGGCTGAAGTGATTGGTAAGGTTGGTATTTTTACCAATACAATGTCATAGGAATCTTTAGCCTAAGTACAAGTCTGGTCTTCAACTAATGTCTAGATTGGTGAGACTGGGCATCATACTGAGTTATGTCCTTAGTATAGGTCTGGTCTGAAGCCAGTGTCTAGATTGGCATGATGAGTTTACCTGTGAATGATGTGTCATACTGAGTTCCCACCAATGATGTCTTATATTGAAGATATCCAAGGTAAGGTCCAGTCTGGAATAGCTCAATATGTAAGGTTGGATAGCCTTAGACATAAATCTGGGCTTCAGCTGGAGGTCCAGTCTGGGATGGGTAAGACTGGCCTTCCACTATATGACTTAGCAGAAATGTTACTCTTGGGTTTGCATGTATCATATTGGACTGGTCCTCCAAGTGACTTTGTTGGGGTGGTTTTTATTGGGATAATCAGATCTTGGATAGACTGCATGGACTGTGAATGATCTGGATTTGGACTGGTTCTCCACCATGTGACCTTGTAGGGATGGTTCCTCTGAGGATGTTCTGGGTTCGGATGTATTGTGTTGGACTGCTTCCCCACTGTTTGACTTTATAGGGATGGTTCCTCTGGGGATGTCTTGGGTTTCCACTGGCCTCCACTATGTGGCTTTGTAATGGTTCCTCTGGGGCTGGTTTGGTATGGTGGTGGACTTGTCCTCCACTGTATGGCATTGTAGGGATGGTTCCTCTGGGGATGTCCTGGGTTTGGATGTATCATATTGGACTGCTCCCCCACTGTTTGACTTTGTAGAGATGGTTCCTCTGGGATGTTCTGGGTTTCTACTGGCCTCCACTATGCGACTTTGTAATGGTTCCTCTGGGGCTGGATTGGTATGGTGGTGGACTTGTCCTCCACTGTTTGACTTTGTAGGGATGGATCCTTTTGGGGATGTTCTGGTTTGTTTGTATCATATTGGACTGCTCCTCTACTTTATGTTTTTGTAGAGATGGTTCCTCTGGGGATGTCCTGGTCTTCTACTGGCCCTTCACTATGTGGCTTTGTAATGGTTCCTCTGGGGATGGTTTGGTATGGTGTGGGGACTTGTCCTCCACTCTATGGCATTGTAGGGATGGTTCCTCTAGGGATATCCTGGGTTTGTACTGGCCTCCACTATGTGGCTTTGTTATGGTTCCTCTGGGGATGTTCTGGGTTTGGTATGTTGTGGGGCTTGTCCTTTCCACTCTATGGCATTGTAGGGATGCTTCCTCTGGGGAATGTCCTGGGTTTGTACTGGCCTCCACTATGTGCTTTGTAATGGTTCCTCTGGGGATGTTCTGGGTTTGGTATGTTGTGGGGCTTGTCTTCCACTCTATAGCATTGTAGGGATGCTTCCTCTGGGGATGTCCTGGTCTTCTACTGGCCCTCCACTATGTGGCTTTGTAATGGTTACTCTGGGGCTGGTTTGGTATGGTGGTGGACTTGTCCTCCACTCTATGGCATTGTAGGGATGCTTTCTCTGGGGATGTCCTGGGTTTGTACTGGCCTCCACTATGTGGCTTTGTAATGGTTCCTCTGGGGATGTTCTGGGTTTGGTATGTTGTGGGGCTTGTCTTCCACTCTATGGCATTGTAGGGATGCTTCCTCTGGGGATGTCCTGGGCTTCTACTGGCCTCCACTATGTGGCTTTGTAATGGTTCCTCTGGGATGTTCTGGGTTTGGTATGTTGTGGGGCTTGTCTTCCACTCTATGGCATTGTAGGGATGCTTCCTCTGGGGATGTCCTGGGCTTCTACTGGCCCTCCACTACGTGGCTTTGTAATGGTTCCTCTGCGGCTGGTTTGGTATGGTGGTGGACTTGTCCTCCACTGTATGGCATTGTAGGGATGGATCCTCTGGGGATGTCCCGGGTTTGGATGTATCATATTGGACTGCTCCCCCACTGTTTGACTTTGTAGAGATGGTTCCACTGGGATGTTCTGGGTTTCTACTGGCCTCCACTATGTGGCTTTGTAATGGTTCCTCTGGGGATGTTCTGGGTTTGGTCTGGTGTGGGACTTGTCCTCCACTCTATGGCATTGTAGGGATGGTTCCTCTAGGGGAGAGGGGTTCTGGCCATGGATGGTTTGCTCTTCCAGTATGCTGCTTTGGTTCTTCTTGAATATTTGGAGGTATAATTTAGAGTTTTGTCTTTTTGGTTGTGTTGTTTTTTATACTCAATTAGCTGCCATTTCTGGGGAATAAATATTCACCACAAAGCATTTTCATGGATGATTAGAGACATTAGCTTTTCATCATCTGGGCAGCTGCTAGGTGCTCGGAATACTTAACACTTCTAGAAACTAATTGTCTTATTGTCAGAGGATGTGAGAGGCGCAAAACCTGGACCGAATCTGTGCGGGGGATTCCTACTGAACCCTCCACCACTGGGCGGAGTCTTATAACGGAGCCACGCGCCCGCGCTCACCGTATGTGCCCGGTGATATTTGGGATTTAGGATCTTAAGAGTTAAACGGACTTGTACCTGCCACGTCCCAGGACCAGGGGCCCCACCAAAGTTGAGACCACCGTTCTGCTTTCCATCATGAGGGGCTTTATTGTGGGTCCCTCATAGATGGCAGTTAAAGGGTTAACTCAGGCAAAGTCTCAAACGTGGGCTCCGGGTAAAACTGACACACTGAGCAATGCCCAGTGCCGTGGCTTCAGAGGCGGAGCCTGCCACATTAATAAACCCCACTGAGAAAATTCTGGTGTCAGGCTCCGCCCCCACAGAACCTACACGAGAAATGACACAATGTATACGTTTTTCACAGAACGTTCCTTAATGAGGCAAAATCTTAATAATGTTCCGTAACTTTAGTCTTTATGATTTCATTCTTCTCCACTGTCAGGATCTCTGCTTGCTTTCAGCGAATGGCGATGTTCAATAATATATTATTTACATCCTGTGGCTAGAACAAATCCTGACCTACTTCCCACGGCGGAGGGTTTGTTACAGTGTATCAGTCTGCAATCCTCAGTGAGGTAATCACCCCAGCATCACAGATCTCTCTCCTGTCCTGTGTTACAATGTATCAGTCAAAAAGTGACTCCTATAAGTGGTTAACAGTCAGGTGTCCCATGGAGCCCCCCCTTCCTGGAGTCTGCGGCCGGGGCCCAGTCAGTAAGGACGGCTGCTCATTTAGAGAATCTGGAGCAGCATCTGTGCGTGTCCGGGGGGGACGTTCTGCGGCGTGGTCCGGGAGGGGGGGATATTCTGCGGCGCGGTCCGGGAGGGGGGACGTTCTGCGGCGCGGTCCAGGGAGGGATGTTCTGCGGCGCGGTCCAGGGAGGGATGTTCTGCAGCGCGGTCCAGGGAGGGATGTTCTGCAGTGCGGTCCAGGGAGGGATGTTCTGCAGCGCGGTCCAGGGAGGGATGTTCTGCAGCGCGGTCCAGGGAGGGATGTTCTGCAGCGCGGTTGGGCTTTCTATCCTTTTAGAGGGTCATGATTCACATCAGCTGGAGAGCAGCTCGCCCGGGGGGTGGCGGAGAGCGCCAGCAGCTGCATATGGTGACAAGCTGGACGTCCGCACACTGTCCTAACATGACGCCGCCAGACGGGGGTCCTAGGGACTGGTGACACTTTAACCCTTTGTTTACCATCAAGGCAGTGGCTCATACGCCAAGCAATGGAGTCTTCCGCAGGATTTCTCCTACAGATCATCCAGCGCCTCCTGATTCACGAATGCAATACCAAGGACTGCAGTGAAGACTGACACTGTTCTGAAGAGTATCCCCACGGAATGTCGTGAGGGACCGTGGATTTGTAAGGCGGCCATTAACATTTAGGACCGGCGGGCACACTCTAGGGGCGATGCCTGCGGCCTCCCCTCCCCCCCTCCCAGCAGATATTATGCCCCCCCCAGTCGGATTCGGCTTCACAGATGGTTTGAGAGCAAATCTAAGATTACAGCAATTAAACAAACAGCCAAATGAAGCACTTTATGTGAACGGAGACGCGGAAAACCCTCCCCGCCCGCGCCTAATTGTCTCCATTACACGTGTTTCTGGGGACAGGCCCATTAAGCAGAATGAGCGCGTTAACTACAGCCTAGAATTACCGGCTGACAAACGAGCGGCGAAGGGGGCGCAGTAACCCCGTCCCTGCCGAGAGGCGAGGCCGCCATCCAAGCCAAGCACGTTTCCGCAGAGAGGAGCCTTGGGGGTTAATTAATATTCCCCACCCCATTAGTAATAGCCCCGCCTCCTCCGCACCGCCGTCCGCAGTCATTTATCGTCAGTCTGCGCGGCTGGTCACATTTCATTAAGAGTCTCTTAAATAAGGAATGAAATGCGCCAGATTCGGGGGCGCCGCTGACGAGTGATTGATCGCCTTCGCTGGCTGCGCGCCGCCCGGGGGGTTTATTCCGGGCGCCTGTCTGTTTATTATTTTTTTTTTTGCGCCGCGTCCTCCGTGTTTGACTTTATTAATCCAATTCTGATTTTTCGGTGAGAAATACAGGAAAATGATTAAGTTTTGTGCAAAGTGAAACGGGCAACGGGCTCGCGGGAATAACGCGGGGGAGGGGAGCGGGGCGGCGGCGAGGGCTCATACTACAGCCGGAAATGAGGGGAGTTGTAGTGTTTTTATGTAAATGCTGAGGATCAGGGGTGTCGCTGCAGGGAGGGCTGATGTCGCAGTTGCACTTGGGTCCCGGTGCCTAAGGGGGGGCCCAATGGGCAAGGGCCGACAACTGCCGACACAAGAGATGGAAAGGAATGTGATGCAGGGAAAGACCGCCCATTGTCAGGATCCTGGGGGTCCCAGAGGTCGGGCCCCCACCAGTCATATAGTCAGATGGGAGTATCCCTTTAAGGGGACGACATCCCGTCTGCAGCTTGTTGTGTCTCCGCTCCCCACTATTTATAAAATCTCTGCTTGCTGTGAGAAATGAAACAATAGTCCTGAGCTCAAGGTTTGCTACAATGTATCAGTGCAGACAGTCCACAAATCTCTCCCCTCTGCTGAGGGTTTGTTACAGTGTATCCCTCCCAACTGTCCCATGTGGGATAGTCACAAGTGGACAGGAGTTATGTAAATGTGCACACAAGTGGGGGCGTTCCCTGGATGTTTCGGGGGCGTTCCCAGCTTAACATCATCCTACAGATGGGGATGCAAATGTTGGGAGGTGTGACAGTGTATCGGCGCAGGGAAATGTATCGGTTTACAGAGGATTGTCTAGAATGATTGCAATCCTCAATATATTAGGTTAATATTATTAATATTAAAATCTTTAATGTGATAAAGAGTGTCATTCACTGACATGAAGCAGAGATGGCGTGCATAACACACAGTATATTAGGGATGCTGTAATGCAGGGTCTACCGGGGGTCACCCAGATATAATCAGTATGGGGGCGCCTGTTCATAGCCCGCGATGTGCGGCGGTCTCTCCCTGGGGCCTCCGTTTCCGTTTTCCGTAGTGTTTTTCATCGTGCTCTCATTATCCTTCCTCGGCTGCGTCGTGGCAGTGAAGGGGTTACGCTATGCTGCGGGCTCCGGGGGCCCCTGGGACTCTCTGGAAATGTTACCTTTACAAGATGAAAAGGTTTTTCTGCCGTCAGCCCCTCGGAACGGACGTTTCATTCTCCGCTGGTCAGAAACCGCGACTGAGATAATAGGAGGAGTCCCGGGGGATCGAGCGCAAGAGGGAGCCAGAATCCTGAGCGGCCCAGCCCCCGACATCCACAAGCCGAGAGGTGATCTACGATGGCGAGATGGCGGCCCCAGACGATCGGCTGTTGATGATGGTGGCCGTTGCCTAGCAACATTGTAGCCTGAAGCAGTACATAACAGAAGCCTGCAGCGCCCCCGATGGTGTACGGCCGCGTTCACACCTTGACTCAACTTTCTTGCGATTTACGGTCCGGGGGCCGCCATATCCGAGCGTCACGTGTTTTCCGTGCAATTTTTGTCTGGAAAGCGTCAGGTTTAGGAGGGTAGATACAGGACCGATCCCTTCGGGGGAGGGGCTTGCCAACTGTCACTATTAAAGGGGCACTCTGGCTGCGACTTTTAAGGAGGTACCCTCAAGAACTGAGAGGGATATGTCGACATTCTTGAGTACCTTAGCAATTATTATTTAAGGGGAACGCTGACTGTATCTTACTGGGGTCTCTTGGGGCGCTCTGTATTTTAGCGCTGTAGCCGGAGCTTTAAAGGGGAGCCATAATTGTGTTGTTAAGAAGGCACTCCGGCTCCGTTCACTTTTCTGGCTGGGGTATCCCTACTGTTCAAGGGGGACACTAATAGTAGCTGAACGCCTGTGCACAGGTGGAGGTGACCCCGGTGCTGCACGCTCCACAGCCGGCCGCCTGCTCATTAGTCCGGGCTCCCGCCCGCCCGGGGCCCCCGGGTGATTCATAGTTTGGCTGCTGAGGTTTGAACTGAAGATTAATCTCAGGAGCTGAATAATTCAGGAGGCCACTCCGACATTTTGGGTCTTGCATTTAAAGACATTCATTTTTTTTTTCTTATAAAGGACAGAGGAGATTCCAGCTCTGAGGTCACCCGCAGTGTATGACGGCGGAGGAACTGTGACCACTGACTGATCACGTGATTATATGTGTCTGGTTAAAGGGCCACTCCGGCCGCATAATGTTCTGTCCATCCGCTTCTGAATCTTCCTTGTCTCTTAGCTCAGTATTTTACTTATTGGAGCTGCAGTTTGTGCTCCGGAGCTGCTATTCCTACTGGAACAGGTAACAGGTGGTTGTGAACTAGTCGGCCATTCTGAAGGCTGGATCTTCTGGACTCCTGGTCCACCTCATAAATACAAGTGTTTATAGACACTTCCACCTCTCCTTTCTTCATGCCTGTCAGTCTTGGAGACCAAAGGTCACCACAAATAATGTCAAGCAAACCTTCAGCAATGATCTTGTGCGTATGGGGGTGTCCCGCCTCTACACCGACGACAGACGTTGGCAAAAAGAAGGATTCTACGTGTTAGGTTTCAATGTGCGCCATTTTTTTGCTCTCACTGGAGACAAGGTGCTGCCAGAGAGAGGAGTCTGGAGGAGGACAGAGGAGTCTGGAGGAGGACAGAGGGGTCTGGAGGAGGACAGAGGGGTCTGGAGGAGGACAGAGGGGTCTGGAGGAGGACAGAGGGGTCTAGAGGAGGACAGAGGGGTCTGGAGGAGGACAGAGGAGCCTGGAGGAGGACAGAGGGGGTCTGGAGGAGGACAGAGGGGGTCTGGAGGGAGGGGGTTGGGAGGCAGAGGGGGTCTGGAGGAGGACAGAGGAGCCTGGAGGAGGACAGAGGGGGTCTGGAGGAGGGGACAGAGGGGGTCTGGAGGAGGGGACAGAGGGGGTCTGGAGGAGGGGACAGAGGGGTCTGGAGGAGGGGACAGAGGGGTCTGGAGGAGGACAGAGGGAGTCTGGAGGAGGACAGAGGGGTCTGTAGGACAGAGGAGTCTATAGGAGGACAGAGGGGTCTGTAGGACAGAGGAGCCTGGAGGAGGACAGAGGAGCCTGGAGAAGGACAGAGGAGCCTGGAGGAGGACAGAGGAGCCTGGAGCAGGACAGAGGGGTCTGGAGGAGGACCGAGGGGTCTGTAGGACAGAGGAGTCTATAGGAGGACAGAGGGGTCTGGAGGAGGACAGAGGGGGTCTGAGGAGGACAGAGGGGGTCTGGAGGAGGGGACAGAGGGGTCTGGAGGAGGGGACAGAGGGGTCTGGAGGAGGGGACAGAGGGGTCTGGAGGAGGGGACAGAGGGTCTGTAGAAGGACAGAGAGGTCTGGAGGAGGACAGAGGGGGTCTGGAGGAGGACAGAGGGGGTCTGGAGGAGGACAGAGGGGGTCTGGAGGAGGACAGAGGAGCCTGGAGGAGGACAGAGGGGTCTGGAGGAGGACAGAGGAGTCTATAGGAGGACAGAGGGGTCTGTAGGACAGAGGAGTCTATAGGAGGACAGAGGGGTCTGTAGGACAGAGGAGCCTGGAGGAGGACAGAGGAGCCTGGAGGAGGACAGAGGAGCCTGGAGAAGGACAGAGGAGCCTGGAGGAGGACAGAGGGGGTCTGGAGGAGGGGACAGAGGGGGTCTGGAGCAGGGGACAGAGGGGTCTGGAGGTAACAGAGGGGTCTGTAGGAGGACGGAGGACAGAGGAGTCTGTAGGAGGACAGAGGGGTCTGTAGGAGGACAGAGGGGGTCTGTAGGAGGACAGAGGAAAGTCTGGCAGCAGCTTACTCCTTTATCTGTATTGATAACACATGGACGTCTGGCTGTGGTGTCCGGTGCCCGCAGTCTAAAGCATGTGACCACCTTAAGGAGCAGAGTCTTCTGGACTCCAGATCACCCACCTCTGTAATGGTCCTTTTGTAGGAGGACAGAGGGATCTGTAGGAGGACAGAGGGGTCTGTAGGAGGACAGAGGGATCTGTAGGAGGACAGAGGGGTCTGTAGGAGGACAGAGGAGTCTGGAGGGGGACAGAGGAATCTGGAGGAGGACAGAGAGGTCTGGAGGAGGACAGAGGGGTCTGGAGGAGGACAGAGGGGGTCTGGAGGAGGACAGAGGGTCTGGAGGAGGACAGAGGGGTCTGGAGGAGGACAGAGAGGTCTGGAGCAGGACAGAGGGAGTCTGGAGGAGGACGGAGGACAGAGGGGGTCTGGAGGAGGGGACAGAGGAGTCTGGAGGAGGACAGAGGAAGTCTGGCAGCAGCTTACTCCTTTATCTGTATTGATAACACATGGACGTCTGGCTGTGGTGTCCGGTGCCCGCAGTCTAAAGCATGTGACCACCTTAAGTAGCAGAGTCTTCTGGACTCCAGATCACCCACCTCTGTAATGGTCCTTTTGTTCTCCTGGTTTGTCATGTCTTATGGTCACCCACCTACATACAAACACACACCTACCTCCTTCACTCCTGAATTTTATGTTCACAACCCTGTGCCGTCCTCATCTTATCTGAACACTTGGAAAAGGTCCACATAGGTAGGAATGTTACAGGACAACCCAGCGGCATCCAGGGAGCTAGAAAACTCCTTCATACTTAGGCCTGGTTCACACGTCAGTGTTTGGTCAGTGATTTGCCTCAGTGATTGTGAGCCACAACCAAGTCCAGGCCTAAATCACAGCCCAGGTGTAAGTCTAGAGGCTGCTCTCCTGGGTTTGGCTCACAATCACTGCTGTGTGAAGTGGAGGCATGTAGCTACATACATGTGCACACAGTCATACGTGTAGTGACGCCCGCGTGCACACTGGAAGCCGGCTACTAGGTCTTCCATGCATTCCCCTGAATCTACACCTGTAAGGTCTCTTCGATCAGGATCTGTGATCTCCACTTCTAGAATTTTCTGCAGATAATTCAATTTGTCTAAAATCTCCAACATTTCCCCCGTTATTCTATGCTGACCCCCTTTACAGTTTTCCATACGTCTACCAAATAGAGGCGTGGCCAAGAAGTGGCAACATTGTTTCATGTGTATCAGCAGTGAAGTGTTACATTGTGGATACATGGCCTGTGCTCCTTTATATGAATATATGTGCTGATCCCAGGAGCTTACACTCTACAGCTCTTTACCATAAAGATACAGACACCTTAAGAGATCTGCCTCCTCTGTAAATCTGCAGCTGCCAGGTTTTATAGGCTCAGTGTCAGTGTGAGGTAGTAAAGGAGGCGCAAATGTGAGGCTGAGTGCTGGGAACTGCCGGCTGACCGGTAATGAGCCGCCCGGGGCCTGCGCTGCGCTCACCGGCCGCTCTCCGCGGTGCTGGAGAAACATTCACTCCTCTTCCTCCAGCTTTATGGGCTCAGCGCGGAAATGTCCAGAAATTAATATTCCAAGAAGCAGCAGAAAGACAAAGTTATCTCAGGAGGGACCCAGCACTACAAGGAGAGGATGGATAGATAGATAGATAGATAGATAGATAGATAGATAGATAGATAGATAGATAGATAGATATGAGATAGATAGATAGATAGATATGAGATAGATAGATAGATAGATATGAGATAGATAGATAGATAGATATGAGATAGATAGATAGATAGATATGAGATAGATATGAGAGAGATAGATATGAGATAGATGGATAGATGGATGGATAGATAGATAGATAGATAGATAGATATGAAGATAGATAGATAGATAGATAGATATGAGATAGATAGATAGATATGAGATAGATATGAGATAGATATGAGATAGATATGAGATAGATAGATAGATATGAGATAGATAGATAGATAGATATGAGATAGATAGATAGATAGATATGAGATAGATATGAGATAGATAGATAGATATGAGATAGATATGAGATAGATAGATAGATATGAGATAGATAGATAGATATGAGATAGATAGATAGATAGATAGATAGATATGAGATAGATAGATAGATAGATAGATATGAGATAGATAGATAGATAGATAGATATGAGATAGATAGATAGATAGATAGATAGATAGATAGATATGAGATAGATATGAGATAGATAGATAGATAGATATGAGATAGATATGAGATAGATATGAGAGATGGATGGATGGATGGATAGATATGAGAGATGGATGGATGGATGGATAGATATGAGAGATGGATGGATGGATGGATAGATATGAGAGATGGATGTGAGAGATAGATAGATAAATAGATAATAGACAGATAGATATTAGATAGATAAATAGATAGATATAAGAGATATTAGATATTTTGTTACATTTATTAATCTCTCAGGTTTTTCTTGTATTTTCTTTGCAGGTAACTTAACAGTTTTGTTGCGTCTGGAAAAGATTGGCAGCCAAGATATTCCTGTTTGGTCCAAGAAAGGCGACCAAGGAAACAAGTGGCAATTAGAGAATCTGCAGGTGAACCCGACGGCGCCCTTCCAGGTGAGATCATGGATTTCCTGCAGTCCCATGTAACTCCACAGATGGACATGGCTAGCTCAGCTCTGCTACATCTCTACGCGCCGCTCATCAGGAGCTTGTTCTGAGTTTGATTATTTTCCTACAAGAATAAAGAAAATAATAAAAAATTCTTCCCAATAAAATCCGCGTCCTAATGTAAAACAGAAGCCATAACTGTGATGTACGGCGCAGCCTCTGCCGTCACGCTAAGGCTGTGACTCGTAAACGTGCGGCCACAATCCGAGAAAACAGCGCATCTATATAAGTAATATTGTCCTGTCACCGTCCGACGCCGCGAATCGTCAAATCGTAAAACTGAAACGCTCCGAATGTTAAAATATTTAATACAGAATCAATCCCGGCAGCGGAGCCTGGTTTATTGTCAGCTCTGCTACACTGCGCAGGAACCGCAGAGACAGAAAACATCCCAGAGCCTCATACAGGAACCGAGCAAAGACCCCCCCATAACATACAGACCGCAGCTGCTGCAGAACCTCATAATACACCTCAGCTGCTGCAGAACCTCCTAATACACCTCAGCTGCTGCAGAACCTCCTAATACACCTCAGCTGCTGCAGAACCTCCTAATACACACCTCAGCTGCTGCAGAACCTCCTAATACACCTCAGCTGCTGCAGAACCTCCTAATACACCTCAGCTGCTGCAGAACCTCCTAATACACCTCAGCTGCAGAACCTCACTCAGCTGCTGCAGAACCTAATACCACTAGCTGCTGCAGAACCTACACCTCAGCTGCTGCAGAACCTCCTACCTCAGCTGCTGCAGAACCTCCACACCTCAGCTGCTGCAGAACCTAATACACACCTCAGCTGCTGCAGAACCTCCTAATACACCTCAGCTGCTGCAGAACCTCCTAATACACCTCAGCTGCTGCAGAACCTCCTAATACACACCTCAGCTGCTGCAGAACCTCCTAATACACCTCAGCTGCTGCAGAACCTCCTAATACACACCTCAGCTGCTGCAGAACCTCATAATACACACCTCAGCTGCTGCAGAACCTCCTAATACACCTCAGCTGCTGCAGAACCTCATACACCTCAGCTGCTGCAGAACCTCCTAATACACCTCAGCTTCTGCAGAACCTCCTAATACACCTCAGCTTCTCAGCAACCTCAGCTGCTGCAGAACCTCCTAATACACCTCAGCTGCTGCAGAACCTCCTAATGACACCTCAGCTGCTGCAGAACCTCCTAATACAATACACCTCAGCTGCTGCAGAACCTCCTAATACACCTCAGCTGCTGCAGAACCTCCTAATACACCTCAGCTGCTGCAGAACCTCCTAATACACACCTCAGCTGCTGCAGAACCTCTAATACCACCTCAGCTGCTGCAGAACCTCCTAATACAACCTCAGCTGCTGCAGAACCTCCTATACACACCTCAGCTGCTGCAGAACCTCCTAATACACACCTCAGCTGCTGCAGAACCTCCAAATATACACACCTCAGCTGCCTGCAGAACCTCCTAATACACTTCAGCTGCTGCAGAACCTCCTAATACACCTCAGCTGCTGCAGAACCTCCTAATACACCTCAGCTGCTGCAGAACCTCCTAATACACCCTCAGCTGCTGCAGAACCTCCTAATACACACCTCAGCTGCTGCAGAACCCTCCTAATACACCTCAGCTGCTGCAGAACCTCCTAATACACCTCAGCTGCTGCAGAACCTCCTAATACACCTCAGCTGCAGCTGCTGCAGAACCTCCTAATACACCTCAGCTGCTGCAGAACCTCCTAATACACCTCAGCTGCTGCAGAACCTCCTAATACACCTCAGCTGCTGCAGAACCTCCTAATACACACCTCAGCTGCTGCAGAACCTCCTAATACACACCTCAGCTGCTGCAGAACCTCCTAATACACACCTCAGCTGCTGCAGAACCTCCTAATACACACCTCAGCTGCTGCAGAACTCCTAATATACACCTCAGCTGCTGCAGAACCTCCTAATACACCTCAGCTGCTGCAGAACCTCCTAAATACACACCTCAGCTTCTGCAGAACCTCCTAATACACACCTCAGCTGCTGCAGAACCTCCTAATACACACCTCAGCTGCTGCAGAACCTCATAATACACCTCAGCTGCTACAGAACCTCCTAATACACCTCAGCCGCTGCAGAACCTCCTAATACACCTCAGCCGCTGCAGAACTCCTAATACACACCTCAGCCGCTGCAGAACCTCCAAATACACACCTCAGCTGCTGCAGAACCTCCTAATACACCTCAGCTGCTGCAGAAACCTCCTAATACACACCTCAGCTGCTGCAGAACCTCTTTTTAGAAAGAAAGATGAGCCGCATATCAATTACTGAAAATGCATCTCTCCCCTAGGAACTGGGGTATGTATTAGGAGGTTCTGCAGCAGCTGAGGTGTATTAAGAGGTTCTGCAGCAGCTGAGGTGTGTATTAGGAGGTTCTGCAGCAGCTGAGGGGTGTATTAGGAGGTTCTGCAGCAGATCTTCATCTGAATCTCTCCTTGATCTGTCACCTCCCCTGAGGATCAGTATCAAGGGTCTCAATGTGGACCGCCCCCACCGCATCATGAATCCACCAGAGGTGTACAAACCTCAGAGAGCTGGTTGGTGCAGAGAACGTGTGTTGGAGTCTCCCTGACATTATATCCACAGACACAATCACCCGGTCATGGTAAGGTGAGGGCCCCATGTGGCGTTTGCACTAAGACCCTTTATGCCCACCCTCCTGACACTTCCACTTAATGACCACAGAACTCCCGGTGAGAAGACATGAAGATGACGGAGCACTGACGTGATCCCCGTGGACATCCGCTCATTATAGGGAGGGAATCGGAGGAGTGCATCTTCTCACCATGCCGGCGATCAATGATATTAATAATCCTCCGCAGTTCACCGACCTTTAGTAAATCCATTCTAATCTTGTTTACGTTCACAGTTTATTTTCTCACCGCAATTACAGATAATTGTCCCAGAACATTGGGGGAGGGGAGGGATTAATATATACCACCGCACTGTGCGTCGAGAAAGGTCACTCCATTCATTATGAAAATGCATTTGTTACCCTCTTCTGCTGAATGAAATGTGTGGAGACCCAAAACCGAGAGATCTAGAGCCAAGAGACCCAGAACCAAGAGACTTAGAGCTGAGAGATCCAGAGCCATAGCCAAAAAGCCCAGAGCCAAGACATCCATAGACTAGAGACCCAGGGCCAACAGGCCCAGAGTCAAGAGATCCAGAGCCATAGCCTAGAAACCCAGAGCCAAGAGATCCAGAGATGAGAAACCCAGAACTAAGAGACTTAGAGCTGAGAGATGTAGAGCTATAGCCAAGAAATCCACAGCTAAGAGATCCAGAACCAAGAGACTTAGAGCTGAGAGATCTAGAGCCAGAGTCCCAGAACCAAGAGACTTAGAGCTGAAAGATCTAGAGCCATAGCTAAGAATCCCAGAGCCAAGAGATCCATAGACTGGAGACCCAGAACTAAGAGACTTGGAGCTGAGAGATCTAGAGTCATAGCCAAGAAACCTAGAGCTAACATACCCAGAGCCAAGAGATCCAGAGATGGGAGACCCAGAACTAAGAGACACAGGGCCAACAGGCCCAGAGCCAAGAGATCTAGAGCCAAAGCCAAGAGACCCTGAACCGAGAGATCTAGAGCCAAGAGACCAAGAGACTTAGAGCTGACAGATTTAGAGCCATAGCCAAGAAACCCAGAGCCAAGAGATCCATAGAATGAAGACCCAGAACTAAGAGACCCAGCGCCAACAGGCCCAGAGTGAAGAGACCCAGAACCAGAGACCAAGAACCGAGAGATCTAGAGCCAGAGTTTAGAGGCCCAGAGACAAGAGATGCAGAACATAGAAAAACAGAGCCAAGATATCTAGAACCAGATCCAAGAGACCCATAGCCAAGAGCTAAAGAACCAAAAGACCTAGAGGCAAGAGATCCACAACTAAGAGAACTAGAGTTGAGAGGTCCAGAGCCTTGGAATGTAGAACCAGAGCCAAGAGATACAAAACCAAGAGACCGAAAGCCGAGAGATCTAGAGCCAGAGCCAAGAGATGCTGAACTTAGAGAATCAGTGCCAAGAGATCTAAAGCCAAGAGACACAGAACTGAGAGACATAGAGCCAAGAGACTCAGAGACAAGAGACCCAGATCCAAGAGACCTAAAGCAGAGTGGCTCAGAGCTGAGAAATCTAGGGGCAAGAGACCCAGAGGCTACAGACAGAGCTGAAAGGCCCAGAGCCAAGAGATGGAGAATCTAGTGAATCAGAGCTAAGATATCTAGAGCCAGAGCCAAGAGAAATGATAGGTCGAGAGCCAAGGGGACCCAGAACCAAAAGACCTAGAGCAAAGAGTCAAATGATCCTGAGCCAAGAGCAGAGAGACCCAGAACCAAGAAACCTAGAGCCAAGAGGCCCAGAACCAAAAGACCTAAAGCCAAGAGACTGAATGCCAATAGGCCTAGAACCAGGAGATCTAGAGGTGAGAGAGCCAGAGCCAAGAGACCTATAGCCAAAAGGTCCAGGACCCGAGAGATCTTGAGGCTGGAGAACCAAAATCAAAAGATCTAGATTCAAAAAATCTAAAGCTGATAGGCCCAGAACCGAGAGATTTAGAACCAAGAGATCTGGAGCTAAGAGGACCAGGAAAGAGACTTAGAGGCGAGAGACCCAGAACCAAAAGAAGAAAAGCTGAGAGGCCCAAAACCAAGAGACACAAAACTGATCAACCCAGAGCCAGTAGACCTTAGCTGGAGATCCCTCATGGTCTAGTCTGTCTACCAGAACCATAGTTCTCCATGAATTGTTCCTTCCTGGTGAATGTCTGAGTCATGATGTCTACTTATCATCCACCCCCATTCCCAAGGTGCTTTATTGATAAGAAATTTCCATAAAAATAATTACCAGATAGCAGAAGCCACCAATAAAAAATCCATAAGTAGAACTCCGCCCTGACACCAGCCAAGAATGACCCCAGAAAATTGACTAACCCATAAAATGGACACGCGGGTCAGAACCCCTCGGCCAGGTCCACAGCTATAGAAGTGGTGTGATGCACCCACCGTGTGGACCTTGATGTTCATGATGATTTAGGTCTACAGAGCTTGCACAGGGCATGGGGCCCTTCATCAGTCCCATGGTTGTAGATTGTACTACTACTCTAGGTGACCAGTCAGGGCCCCTCTGACCTTGTTTCACCTTGTCCGGTTTGATCTGCCAGCAGATGCATGGTTTTCTTCAGGATTACACTTTGGCATAAGATTTCACGCTCCAACACAACTTCGGGAGCTTATTACTAAACCTTAGAGACGTCTTCCCCTCCCAGACAGTATATCCACGGCGCGGGGAGCGCTGGCACCTCCTTGCAGTCCAGGGTCCATCTTATTGTTTCCTCTCCCAGAAATATGTAAAATCTCGCCGCTCGCTGGATTATTTGCAGGTGACATTTGCTTCCGTGGGAAATAAATCTTTCAGGGGATTAATGTCGAAGCAGCGGCGGCAGAATCCAGATATGCTTAGGCTGAGTGAGGAATAGGAACGCGTTCTTGTCCAGGTCTAATGATGCCTCTTGTCTTCTCTTTCCCCAGATCGTGTTTGAATGTGCTATTGGAAAAGGGGTGGAAGGCGACATGGCCATCGATGACGTCACCATAAAGAAGGGAGAGTGTCCGAAAAGACAGATCCCCCCAACAAAAGGTGAGTCCAACTTCAGAGACGGAGAAGACCTTGCCCACCTAGTCAGCGACTGGTAGAGGAGACTCATCCCTTGTCTACAAATGGTCAATCCAGGAGTCAAAGTAAGACCTTCTTAATCTGCCCTAGAATTGCCTAATCCAGGGGTCAATGTAAGACCTCCTTAAACTGCCCTAGAATTGCCCAATCCAGGGGTCAATGTAAGACCTCTTCAATCTGCCCTAGAATTGTACAATCCAGGGATTAATGTAAGACCTCCTCAATCTGCCCTAGAATTGCCCAATCCAGGGGTCAATGTAAGACCTCCTTAATCTGCCCTAGAATTGCCCAATCCAGGGGTCAACGTAAGACCTCTTCAATCTGCCCTAGAATTGCCCAATTCAGGGATTAATGTAAGACCTCCTCAATCTGCCCTAGAATTGCCCAATCCAGGGGTCAATGTAAGACCTCCTTAATCTGCCCTAGAATTGCCCAATCCAGGGGTCAATGTAAGACCTCCTCAATCTGCCCTAGAATTGCCCAATCCTGGAGGTCAATGTAAGACCTCCTCAATCTGCCCTAGAATTGCCCAATCCAGGGGTCAATGTCAGATTTGCTCAATGTGCTCTAGAATTGCCCAATCCTGGAGGTCAATGTAAGACCTCCTCAATCTGCCCTAGAATTGCCCAATCCTGGAGGTCAATGTAAGACCTCCTCAATCTGCCCTAGAATTGCCCAATCCAGGGTTCAATGTAAGACCTCCTCAATCTGCCCTAGAATTGCCCAATCCAAGGGTCAATGTAAGACCTCCTCAATCTGCCCTAGAATTGCCCAATCCAGGGATTAATGTAAGACCTCCTTAATCTGCCCTAGAATTGCCCAATCCTGGAGGTCAATGTAAGACCTCCTCAATCTGCCCTAGAATTGCCCAATCCAGGGGTCAATGTAAGACCTCCTCAATCTGCCCTAGAATTGCCCAATCCTTGGATCAATGTAAGACCTCCTCAATCTGCCCTAGAATTGCCCAGTCCTGGAGGTCAATGTAAGACCTCCCCAATCTGCCCTAGAATTGCCCAATCCAGGGTTCAATGTAAGACCTCCTCAATCTGCCCTAGAATTGCCCAATCCAGGGGTCAATGTAAAACCTCCTCAATCTGCCCTAGAATTGCCCAATCCTGGAGGTCAATGTAAGACCTCCTCAATCTGCCCTAGAATTGCCCAATCCTGGAGGTCAATGTAAGACCTCCTCAATCTGCCCTAGAATTGCCCAATCCAGGGTTCAATGTAAGACCTCCTCAATCTGCCCTAGAATTGCCCAATCCAAGGGTCAATGTAAGACCTCCTCAATCTGTCCTAGAATTGCCCAATCCAGGGATTAATGTAAGACCTCCTTAATCTGCCCTAGAATTGCCCAATCCAAGGGTCAATGTAAGACCTCCTTAATCTGCCCTAGAATTGCCCAATCCTGGAGGTCAATGTAAGACCTCCTCAATCTGCCCTAGAATTGCCCAATCCAGGGGTCAATGTAAGACCTCCTCAATCTGCCCTAGAATTGCCCCAATCCTGGAGGTCAATGTAAGACCTCCTCAATCTGCCCTACAATTGCCCAATCCTGGGGTCAATGTAAGACCTCCTCAATCTGCCCTAGAATTGCCCAATCCTGGAGGTCAATGTAAGACCTCCTCAATCTGCCCTAGAATTGCCCAATCCAGGGGTCAATGTAAGACCTCCTCAATCTGCCCTAGAATTGCCCAATCCAGGGGTCAATGTAAGACCTCCTCAATCTGCCCTAGAATTGCCCAATCCTTGAATCAATGTAAGACCTCCTCAATCTGCCCTAGAATTGCCCCAATCCTGGAGGTCAATGTAAGACCTCCTCAATCTGCCCTAGAATTGCCCAATCCTGGAGGTCAATGTAAGACCTCCTCAATCTGCCCTAGAATTGCCCAATCCTGGAGGTCAATGTAAGACCTCCTCAATCTGCCCTAGAATTGCCCAATCCTGGAGGTCAATGTAAGACTTCCTCAATCTGACCTAGAATTGCCCAATCCTGGAGATCAATGTGAGGCACAATAGGTCAGCAGCAGAAGGACATCATAGATGAACCATGGAGGAACCGTCCAGATCAAGAAAACTCAGATACAGTGGAGTATCCCTTGAATTTGTTATAGCTGTCATATACCTCCAATGGGTTCACAGACAACCAAGGTCAACCTCTGCATGGAGTTCCTATGATCTCCCCAGGTCATGCAGAATTATGAATTCAGCTCTGGTCCTTGAATAAGACATGGTGTGACTCTTTGGGTTACGTTCCATCTAAGTTGAACCCTCCTGCCCCATGTGAGACCTGTTCACACCCTCTGCTCTACATTTCCGAATGTCTTGTCACAGAGTTTGCTTTGTCCCCTTGTTTTGCAGCAGTGGCAGCCCCCAGCAGTGCCGCCTGTCACCCCCTCTCAGGATCTCGACTCTGGCTTGTATCTTTCCTTCTCTTTGTTCTCCTGAGATGATACGAAGTGGCATCTACTGGATTCTGATCGATTCCTCCCCAAACCTTGCTCCCTTATCTCCTTTTTCCTCCTCCACCGGCACACCAAAGTGTCCAGATCTTACCAAAGACCGGCAGGCATAACTGCTTGAAGGAGCCGACAACAGACTGAGTGGTTCCTTTAAGAAGACCATTGCGTCTACAATTCAACCAAGGGGAGAGAAAAAAGAAAAAAAAAACGAAGACAGAATTACAAAAACAGCGAGAGATACAAGCAAAAAGGCGCGAGAGAGAGACGGAGATGGGACAGTAGGGAAGTGATAAGACTTAGGAGACATTCAGACGTCCACACAGGCGATGTGGAAACAAACCATAAAAAGCTAGCCGTAATGGACCGTACGGAAAACATAAGCACAAATTTCTAATGAAACTGTGGAGACCGTGGCTGGAGAATGTTACTCTGCCCCAGGGCAGGAACCTTGTCGTCGACGTCCCGGCTCCTGCACCAGGATTTTCTAAGTAGATCCCTTGCGTGCTGCTCAATGTCATATAAGCTCATGTATGCTCATGCCAGATGCATGTTCTTCCCAGTTCATACGTTCTTGTATCTCCATGTAATCATGTGTCCTTCCCATCCATTCCTTGGTCACCGAGAGGGCGCTGACCCTCGCCAAGGGACGATTGTAGACTTTAGTTTGCTCATCGCTCTCATTCTAGGTCTTCCCAGCCGCCATATAGACCAGGCAATCACGTCACGGGGCCCGAATGTAATGCCCTAGTGGTCAGAAGGACCAGAGACTGGAGGCCGTTGACAGCTTGCTGTATTAGATATCTATTATAGAGGGGGGCGTACAATGGCGGCTGCAGAATCCGGCTGATATTTAGTGGTTTATCTATCCCGAAACGTAAACAAAAGTGCCCAATAGAAACCCAGGTATGTGCGCTGAGCACCAATCCACCCTCCATCCACATACCTCACCACCTTCATTCACCATGGCTCATAGATTTCCGCAGGGGACAGAGGTCATCTGATCTATAGGATGACATTTAGGATATTGTTACCAAATCTGAAAATTTTAAATAAACTGATATTGTTTTCTTTCTGTGTCTGTCTGGTGTCAAGTACAGTGTCAGATCTGGTGTCAGGTACAGTGTCAGATCTGGTGTCAGGTACAGTGTCAGATCTGGTGTCAGGTACAGTGTCAGATCTGGTGTCAAGTACGGTATCAGATACAGCATCAGATCTGGTGTCAAGTACGGTGTCAGATCTGGTGTCAGGTACAGTGTCAGATCTGGTGTCAAGTACGGTGTCAGATCTGGTGTCAGGTACAGTGTCAGATCTGGTGTCAGGTACAGTGTCAGATCTGGTGTCAGGTACAGTGTCAGATCTGGTGTCAGTCAGTGTCAGTCTGGTGTCAGTACGGTGTCAGATCTGGTGTCAGGTACAGTGTCAGATCTGGTGTCAGGTACAGTGTCAGATCTGGTGTCAGGTAGTGTCACTGTCAGTGTCAGATCTGGTGTCAGGTACGGTGTCAGATCTGATGTCAAGTACGGTATCAGATACAGCATCAGATCTGGTGTCAGGTACAGTGTCAGATCTGGTGTCAAGTACAGTGTCAGATCTGGTGTCAGACAGTGTCAGATCTGGTGTCAGTACAGTGTCAGATTGGTGTCAGGTACAGTGTCAGATCTGGTGTCAGGTACAGTGTCAGATCTGGTGTCAGGTACAGTGTCAGATCTGGTGTCAGGTGCAGTGTCAGATCTGGTGTCAGGTACAGTGTCAGATCTGGTGTCAGGTACAGTGTCAGATCTGGTGTCAGTACAGTGTCAGATCTGGTGTCAGGTACAGTGTCAGATCTGGTGTCAGGTACAGTGTCAGATCTGGTGTCAGGTACAGTGTCAGATCTGGTTCAGCAGGTCAGGTGTCAGACTCTGGTGTCAGACAGGTCAGATCTGATGTCAGTGTAGTCGGTCAGGTACAGTGTCAGCTAAAGTGTCAGATCTGGTATTGGGTCTGGTGTCGGGTACAGCATCAGATCTGGTTTCAGGTACCTTGTCAGATTTGGTGTCGGGTCCGGTGTCAGATTCAGGGTCAGGTCTATCTGATCAGTATGTAGTGTGGAGGTGGGACTGATCCTGGTGAGCAGATGAATCAAAGGGAGTGAGATGCAGGAGAAATGTCATTGGGTTGGGGTCCAATAGCAAGATTAAAGGGGGTCTCTAAACTTTGGGCTCCTTCAGGAGTACGCATTCTAGCCTTGGATCTTTCTTGCAGGTTCCTCCACTCCAAAACATATGAGCCCTTGGAGATCAGCCATTTCCTCGTTCTGGCTGTAAGGCAGCTGGCTGCAGCAGGAGACCTTCCCCACTGCTCTGGTATAGCAGACCAGGTCAGACTCCGCCTCCTTAGTGAGGGCCTGCCCCTCAGCCTTCTGCCTCAAGTTATGTAATGGATTGGGAGGGAATTTCCTGTAGGTAGCCCTTCCCCTCTGCTCCTCCTTTTATTGATGACTATTGCTTGAATAAACATTAAATGTGGACAAAACATCTGTTTTATGATCAAATCTGAAATATACACAAGAAATTCTTCTATGTGAGGCCTAGGAGATGAGACATGTCCTCGCTCTGACTGTGCTGGCTGCAGCAGGAGACCTTCCCCACCGCTCTGGTACATGTCAAACCCCGCCTCCTTAGTGAGGCCCTGCCCCCTTAGTCAGCTGCAGAAAAACATGGAAGGGATTAGAAAGGAATTAACCCTGAATCAAGAGTCGCCACCTATCTCCTGTGTACAGCTATTCATTCCCTGGTGTACTGTTCCTTTAAGACCAGGCAGTCACTGTCTGTTATTTTCACCCCAATATCAAAATGAATTAAGAACTGACATAAGAGCAGCATTAGGAGTGCTGCTCTGCATGTGAATGGAGAATGAGGCATGATGTAACAGTAGAATTGTGATTGCAGCTCTATATGTGTATGGTGCTTGAAATAACAGCAGAAATGAGACTGGAGTGTACGACATGAAGCAACAGCAGAATTATGAATACAGCTCTGGATGTGACTGTAGTGTGTACAACTACAGCGCAGGATAAGATATGGAATAACAGCAGGATTGTGATTACAGTTTTGGATGTGACTAGAGTACAAGACATGATGGAGCAGCAGAATTATGTCTATAACTCTGGATGTGACTGGAGTGTAGTAAATGAAATAATAGCAGAATTTTGACTACAGCTCTGGATATGACTGGAGTTTAAGACATGAGGTAACCGAAATTATGATTACAGCTCTGGATGTGACTGGTGTATAATACATGATGTAATCGCAGAATTATGATTACAGCTCTAGATGTGACTGGCGTATATGATGTGATGTAATGGTAGAATTATGACTACAGCTCTGGTGTATAATACATGATTTAACTCCAGAATTATGACTACAGCTCTGGATGTGACTGGAGTGTAGTAAATGGAATAACAGATTTGTGATTACAACTGGATGTGACTGGAGTAGAAGACATGATGTAACAGCAGAATTATGACTACAGCTCTGGATGTGACTGGAGTGTAGTAAATGGAATATCTGATTTCTGATTACAGCTGGATGTGACTGGAATACAAGACATGAGGTAACAGCAGAAATATAATTACAGCTCTGGATGCGACTGTTGAATAAGACATGATGTAACAGCAGAATTATGACTACAGCTCTGGATGTTACTGGAGTCTGGAGAGTAAGGCATGATGTTAATTTGCATTTTTCCACTATGGGTATGGCGAAGTGAGGGTCTGTCTACTGCTCGCTCGTTTTAGTGACATTTAGTGGAACGCCCCCTTCAGATAACGGTGAGATTTCCGTGAAATGACGATGAGCGGCTCGTGAAATAAATGAGAGGGAACGCACTTCTGTAAGTAAACATAGTGCGCTCCCAGATTTTACTGTTTGCAGAGAATTATATGGGAAATCATTGATGTAGAAGAAGCCGCAGCGGAGGATCACGATAAAATGATAGTATCATCCATGAATCAGGTGAGCGGATTACAGTGACTGCTGCAGTGTGAATGCAGCTCCGGGGTAAAAATTACAGCTGATCCCAGAAGATGCCGTCATCGGCAGCATGCGTCATGATGGCCACGGGTATTAACATCTGCAGCTGTACGACAGGATGTGAGGCAATGAGGCTGTGTCTGATTTCAGCTTTGTATTATACTCCAATCACATCCAAAGCTGCATTCACTTGCAATCTGTCAGCACTGTCCCAGGAGACATACACACCTGACACTGTACCTGCTCCATTGCATTATGTAAGAAGTCATTTTATCCACATCCAGCAGGGCAGAGCTGCATGAAGCATCATCTATGCTGAACCAGCAGGGGGCAATAGCAGCTGCTGCCCCCCACTATTTATGGGGCACCCATACAGAAACTGGGCATTCACTACACGTTACATAGCGCCCATTAATATAAATGTCAAAATACTGTACAGATGTCCTCTCCATAGAGATACAGATTATACAGCCACCACTAGAGGGAACTCACTACATACAGATTATACAGCCACCACTAGAGGGAGCTCACTACATACAGATTATACAGCCACCACTAGAGGGAACTCACTACATACAGATTATACAGCCGCCACTAGAGGGAGCTCATTACATACAGATTATACAGCCACCACTAGAGGGAGCTCACTACATACAGATTATACAGCCACCACTAGAGGGAGCTCACTACATACAGATTATACAGCCACCACTAGAGGGAGCTTACTACATACATATAATACAGCCACCACTAGAGGGAGCCCACGACATACAGATTATACAGCCACCAATAGAGAGAGCTCACTACATACAGATTATACAGCCACCACTAGAGGGAGCTCACTACATACAGATTATACAGTCACCACTAGAGGGAGCTCCCTACATACAGATTATACAGCCACCATAGAAGGAGCTCACTACATACAGATTATACAGTCACCACTAGAGGGAGCTCCCTACATACAGATTATACAGCCACCACTAGAAGGAGCTCACTACATACAGATTATACAGCCACCACTAGCGGGAGCTCACTACATACAGATTATACAGCCACCACTAGAAGAAGATCAATACATACAGACTACACAGTCACCACTAGAGGGAGCTCACTACATACAGATTATACAGCCACTACTAGAGGGAGCTCACTACATACAGATTATACAGTCACCACTAGAGGGAGATCACTACATACAGATTATACAGCCACCACTAGAGGGAGCTCACTACATACAGATTATACAGTCACCACTAGAGGGAGCTCACTATATACAGATTATACAGCCACCGTTAGAGGGAGCTCACTACATACAGATTATACATCTACCACTAGAGAGAGCTCACTACATACAGATTATACAATCACCACTAGAGAAAGCTCACTGCATACACATTATACAGCCACCACTAGAGGGAGCTCACTACATACAGGTTATACATCTACCACTAGAGGGAGCTCACTACATACAGGTTATACAGCCACCACTAGAGGGAGCTCACTACATACAGATTATACAGCCACCACTAGGGGAGCTCACTACATACAGATTATACAGCGACTACTAGAGGGAGCTCACTACATACAGATTATACAGCCACCACTAGAGGGAGCTCACTACATACAGATTATACAGCCACCACTAGAGGGAGCTCACTACATACAGATTATACAGTCACCACTGGAGGGAGCTCACTACATACAGATTATACAGCCACCACTAGAGGGAGTTCACTACATACAGATTATACAGTCACACTGGAGGGAGCTCACTACATACAGATTATTCAGCCACCAGTAGAGGGAGCTCACTACATACAGATTATACAGTCACCACTGGAGGGAGCTCACTACATACAGATTATACAGCCACCACTAGAGGGAGCTCACTACAAACAGATTATACAGTCACCACTGGAGGGAGCTCACTACATACAGATTATTCAGCCACCAGTAGATGGAGCTCACTACATATAGATTATAAAGCCACCACTAGAGGGAGCTCACTACATACAGATTATACAGTCACCACTAGGGGGGGGCTCACTACATACAGATTATACAGTCACCACTAGAGGGAGATCACTACATACAGATTATACAGCCACCATTAGAGGGAGCTCACTACATACAGATTATACAGTCACCACTAGAGGGAGATCACTACATACAGATTATACAGCCACCATTAGAGGGAGCTCACTACATACAGATTATACATCTACCACTGGAGAGAGCTCACTACATACAGATTATACAGTCACCACTAGAGAAAGCTCACTGCATACACATTATACAGCCACCACTAGAAGGAGCTCACTACATACAGGTTATACATCTACCACTAGAGGGAGCTCACTACATACAGGTTATAAAGCCACCACTAGAGGAGCTCACTACATACAGATTATACAGCCACCACTAGGGGAGCTCACTACATACAGATTATACAGCCACCACTAGAGGGAGCTCACTACATACAGATTATACAGCGACTACTAGAGGGAGCTCACTACATACAGATATACAGCCCCACTAAGGAGCCCTATACAGATTATACAGCACCACTAGAGGGAGCTCACTACATACAGATTATACAGTCACCACTGGAGGAGCTCACTACATACAGATTATACAGCCACCACTTAGAGGGAGTTCACTACATACAGATTATACAGTCACACTGGAGGGAGCTCACTACATACAGATTATTCAGCCACCAGTAGAGGGAGCTCACTACATACAGATTAACAGTCACCACTGGAGGGAGCTCACTACATACAGATTATACAGCCACCACTAGAGGGGAGCTCACTACATACAGATTATACAGTCACCACTGGAGGGAGCTCACTACATACAGATTATTCAGCCACCAGTAGAGGGAGCTCACTACATACAGATTATACAGCCACCACTAGAGGGAGCTCACTACATACAGGTTATATAGTCACCACTAGAGGGAGCTCACTACATACAGATTATACAGTCACCACTAGGGGGGGCTCACTACATACAGATTATACAGTCACCACTAGAGGGAGCTCACTACATACAGATACAGATTATACAGCAGCCACCACTTAGAGGGAGCTCACTACATACAGATTATACAGTCACCACTAGAGGGAGATCACTACATACAGATTATACAGCCACCACTAGAGGGAGCTCACTACATACAGATTATACATCTACCACTAGAGAGGAGCTCACTACATACAGATTATACAGTCACCACTAGAGGAGCTCACTACATACAGATTATACAGCCACCACTAGAGGGAGCTCACTACATACAGATTATACAGCCACCACTAGAGGGAGCTCACTACATACAGATTATACAGCCACCACTAGAGGGAGCTCACTACATACAGATTATACAGCCACCACTAGAGGAGCTCACTACATACAGATTATTACAGCCACCACTAGAGGGAGCTCACTACATTACAGATTATACAGCCACCACTAGAGGGAGCTCACTACATACAGATTATACAGCCACCACTAGAGGGAGCTCACTACATATACAGATTATACAGTCTTACCACTGAGGGGAGCCTGCACTACATTACATATTATCACAGCGAACTACTAGAGGAGGAGTCACTACCATACAGATTATACAGCCACCACTAGGGGAGTTCACTACATACAGATTTGATACAGTCACCACGTGGAGGGAGGCTCCTACATACAGATTTTACAGTCACCTGGGGGGTCACTAATTAAGATTTACAGCCCACCACTAGAGGGAGCTCACTACATACAGATTATACAGTCACCACTGGAGGGAGCTCACTACATACAGATTATTCAGCCACCAGGTAGAGGGAGTTCACTACATACAGATTATACAGTCACACGTGGAGGGAGCTCACTACATACAGATTATTCAGCCACCAGTAGAGGGAGCTCACTACATACAGATTATACAGCCACCATTAGAGGGAGCTCACTACATACAGATTATACATCCACCACTAGAGAGAGCTCACTACATACAGATTATACAGCCACCACTAGAGAAAGCTCACTGCATACACATTATACAGCCACCACTAGAAGGAGCTCACTACATACAGGTTATACATCTACCACTAGAGGGAGCTCATTACATACAGGTTATAAAGCCACCACTAGAGGGAGCTCACTACATACAGATTATACAGCCACCACTAGAGGGAGCTCACTACATACAGATTATACAGTCACCACTAAAGGGAGCTCACTACATACAGGTTATACAGCCACCACTAGAAGGAGCTCACTACATACAGGTTATACATCTACCACTAGGGGGAGCTCACTACATACAGATTATGCAGCGACTACTAGAGGGAGCTCACTACATACAGATTATACAGCCACCACTAGAGGGAGCTCACTACATACAGATTATTCAGCCACCAGTAGAGGGAGCTCACTACATACAGGTTATACAGTCACCACTAGGGGGGGGCTCACTACATACAGATTATACAGCCACCAGTAGAGGGAGCTTCATTACATACAGATTATACAGCGACTGATAGAAGGAGCTCACTACATACAGGTTATACATCTACCACTAGGGGGAGCTCACTACATACAGATTATACAGCGACTACTAGAGGGAGCTCACTACATACAGATTATACAGCCACCACTAGAGGGAGCTCACTACATACAGATTATTCAGCCACCAGTAGAGGGAGCTCACTACATACAGGTTATACAGTCACCACTAGGGGGGGGCTCACTACATACAGATTATACAGCCACCAGTAGAGGGAGCTCATTACATACAGATTATACAGCCACCACTAGAGGGAGCTCACTACATACAGATTATACAGCGACTACTAGAGGGAGCTCACTACATACAGATTATACAGCCACCACTAGAGGGAGCTCACTACATACAGATTATTCAGCCACCAGTAGAGGGAGCTCACTACATACAGGTTATACAGTCACCACTAGGGGGGGGGCTCACTACATACAGATTATACAGCCACCAGTAGAGGGAGCTCATTACATACAGATTATACAGCCACCACTAGAGGAAGCTCACTACATACAGATTATACAGTCACCACTAGAGGGAGCTCACTACATACAGATTATACAGCCACCACTAGAGGGAGCTCACTACATACAGATTATACAGTCACCACTAGAGGGAGCTCACTACATACAGGTTATATAGCCACCACTAGAGGGAAGCTCACTACATACGTTATACAGCCACCACTAGAAGGAGCTCACTACATACAGGTTTATACATCTACCACTAGAGGGAGCTCACTACATACAGGTTATTAAAAGCCACCACTAGAGGGAGCTCACTACATACAGATTATACAGCCACCACTAGGGGAGCTCACTACATACAGATTATACAGCGACTACTAGAGGGAGCTCACTACATACAGATTATACAGCCACCCACTAGAGGAGCTCACTACATACAGATTATACAGCCACCACTAGAGGGGAGCTCACTACATACAGGTTATATAGCCACCACTAGAGGAGCTCACTACATACAGGTTATACAGCCACCACTAGAAGGAGCTCACTACATACAGGTTATACATCTACCACTAGAGGGAGCTCACTACATACAGATTATACAGCCACCACTAGGGGAGCTCACTACATACAGATTATACAGCACCACTAGGGGAGCTCACTACATACAGATTACGTTTAGGGCCAAAGCCACCACTAGAGGGAGCTCACTACATACAGATTATTCAGCCACCAGTAGAGGGAGCTCACTACATACAGGTTATACAGTCACCACTAGGGGGGGCTCACTACATACAGATTATACAGCCACCAGTAGAGGGAGCTGATTACATACAGATTATACAGCCACCACTAGAGGAAGCTCACTACATACAGATTATACAGCCACCACTAGAGGGAGCTCATTACATACAGATTATACAGCCACCACTAGAGGGAGCTCACTACATACATATAATACAGTCACCACTAGAGGGAGCTCACTACATACAGATTATACAGCCACCACTAGAGGGAGCTCACTACATACAAGTTATATAGCAGAGATCTGATCCCAGTTGCCTCCCTAGAGCTCCCTCTGGTGGAGACACCTTCTAAGTTCATCATTTGTTCACAGAAGACCAAGCAGTTTATCTTCAGAGCTGTGGGGGGCGCTGTCGGCACATTGTGTTTCCCCACCTCGGGCTCCTTGTCCTGCAGTATTTTATTTTGAATAAACAGAACATTTATCAGGAATAGCCGTACTGCTGCTAGTTATTTGCGGTGGGATTTTCAACGCCTTTTGTGATAAATAAGTTATGGAGCTAACATAAGGCGTAAGGTATGAGCGCGCCATCATTAGCGGTCACAGGAACAGAACGCGGCACCGCCATGTATAGACTACCACCCCCAGGAGAATTCAAGCAATCTGTGCTGTACCCGTCAGTAGGCCAGTGCCTCGCGCCTCATCTGTACATGATTGGCCTGGTAAAGGAATACTAGTTTCCCATGATTCATTGCAAGTGCAGGGAGAATAACACAGATAGAGCCCCTGACATGACGATGAATTCTGTTCCGTATCCTGGGCTGGTAATGCATGATGGGAGTTGTAATTTTGCAATAGCTAATGTGCCACAGATTTGGGGAGCAGTGCTATAGAGGGTGCAGAGGTAACAGATGCATCGGGGGCCTTGTGCCAAAAAGCGCCTCTGCTACATAGGGACACACTAGTGTTATAAGTGACACATGGCAGGTGGGGCCCTCTGGGAGCAGGGGCCCTCGGGGGGCGGAGTACCCAAAACTAAAAAATGTCTTAAAACTAAACACAAATCCAGCCATATATATGATGTGCTAATATCTTATTAAAGAAGAACTCCAACGATTCTCTGACCTGTTAGAAAGGTACATGATTGTAATCTTCTTACCAGTGACTGTATCTGAGTTATATCCTCCCTTCTGATCCTCAGCTGTGTCATGTGACCAGCAATCAGACTTTCCAAATAACACAGCGTCTTATGTGTGGACAGGAAGTCAGTTTCTCTATATATTCCTATGGGAGCCACGATGTCAGTCTCATAGGAATGAATAGAGAAGTAACTGACTCCTGTGCTGTGTCAGTTGGAGGTCAGAGAGCTGCATACCTCCCAACTTTGTAAACCACTAAAGAGGGACACATGGTGCGGCGAGCTTTGCGCACCGCAGCAATTTTTTTCTGCACTAGGCCACGCCTCTACCTTCACCCAAAACCTAACTGTACACCTAATCCCACCCAGTCCCCTTAATGCCCCCACATAGCAATTATTCTTCCTTTATGCCACCACACAGTATTTATGCCCACATGTGTTCACAGTAATATGTCCAAATTGTGACCCCCCCAGTAATATGTCCAGCTGTGCCCCCAGTAATATGCCCACATTGTGCCTCCAGTAATATGCCCATATTGTGCCCCCCAGTAATATGCCCACATTGTGTCTCCAGTAATATGCCCATATTGTGCCCCTCCAGTAATATGCCCATATTGTGCCCCTCCAGTAATATGCCCATATTGTGCCCCCAGTAATATGCCCATATGTGCCCCCCAGTAATATGCCCATATTGTGCCACCCAGTAATATGCCCATATTGTGCCCCCCAGTAATATGCCCATATTGTGCCCCCCCAGTAATATGCCCACATTGTGCCCCCAGTAATATGCCCACATTGTGCCCCCCAGTAATATGCCCACATTGTGCCCCCTCACAGAAAGTTAAAAAAAAAACACCACATACCTTCTTCCTAGCACCAGTAGGACATTGGCTGCTCTAGTCTGTAGAGGGGCGGAGCTTAGGCTGACTGCCGATAGGCCCCGCCCCCCACACAGACCAAAGGTGTGGAGAGTCGGCAGGGGGGAGGAATGATGAAGCAGAGAGCCGAAGCTGGTGATGGCTCTCTGCTCTGTTATGGCAACTGTCGCTGCTTCCTAGGGAAGCAGGGACAGCTGCCGGAAAGTGGGACATACCTCCCCCACACCGGGACAGCAGGACAGCCACTGCAATCCAGAACTGTTTTACTGGATCCGGGATGGTTGGGAGGTATATTGCTGGTCACATGACACAGCTGAGGATCAGAAGGGAGGTTTTAACTCATAAATACAGTCACTGATGAGAAGATTACATTCACTTATCTTGTAGAGCTCAGAGGATGTCAGGAGAGGAGTGTGCTGATCTTGTGGAGGTCACAGGCTTAGAGTTACATAGTGGAAGGAGCAGGGTCCTCCCAGCAGCACAGAGGATTTCAGGAGAGGAGTGTGCTGATCTTGTGGAGGTCAAAGGCTTAGAGTTACATAGTGGAAGGAGCAGGGTCCTCCCAGCAGCACAGAGGATTTCAGGAGAGGAGTGTGCTGATCTTGTGGAGGTCACAGGATGAGAGTTACATAGTGGAAGGAGCAGAGTCCTCCCAGCAGCACAGAGGATTTCAGGAGAGGAGTGTGCTGATCTTGTGGAGGTCACAGGATGAGAGTTACATAGTGGAAGGAGCAGGGTCCTCCCAGCAGCACAGAGGATTTCAGGAGAGGAGTGTGCTGATCTTGTGGAGGTCACAGGATGAGAGTTACATAGTGGAAGGAGCAGGGTCCCCCCCAGCAGCACAGAGGATTTCAGGAGAGGAGTGTGCTGATCTTCTGGGAGGTCACAGGACGGGAGTTACATAGTGGAAGGAGCAGGGTCCCCCCCCAGCAGCACAGAGGATTTCAGGAGAGGAGTGTGCTGATCTTCTGGGAGGTCACAGGATGAGAGTTACATAGTGGAAGGAGCAGGGTCCCCCCCAGCAGCACAGAGGATTTCAGGAGAGGAGTGTGCTGATCTTCTGGGAGGTCACAGGACGGGAGTTACATAGTGGAAGGAGCAGGGTCTTCCCAGCAGCACAAAGGATTTCAGGAGAGGAGTGTGTGTCCCTCATATTGTGGAACGCAGACGGCCGGCCCTCTGATAGAAATGCCTATTCTTGTCATGCTCTACACAACTACGGAAGCAGACAACACACTGTTTGCTGCTCGCATCTTTTGCGGCCCCATTGAAATTAATCGGTCCGCACCCGTCCCACAAAATTGAGGAACAGATGCTAAACTAGAAATACTGTGGTGTGAATGGACCTTAAAGCACATCCGTTATATAATGTAGAGTTCTGCAACTTTCCAGTAATCCTTGCCTTTCGAATCTTCACTATTTTATTTAGGCTCATAGCAACCAATCAGATTCCACCTTTCATTTTATGAAGGAGCTCTGTAAAATGAAAGGCGCAATCTGATTGGTTGCTATGGGTAACTAAACCAGTTTTGATAAATCTCGCCCATTCTTTATAACTCCTGCCCCAATACTTCCCTGAGATGACGGCTTGTTACATTTGTATCCAGTCTAGACAGTCCTCTGATACATTGTAACAAGCAGTCGGGGCAGGAGAGACAGTGTGCCCATGATGTGTCCTGCCCACAGAGGATTGTGTAGGCTGAAACACTGTAACGGTTGGATCAGCTGTGAGAAGTTCCTGGTAAGTTTTTACCGCAGTCTCATTTTCCGGGCTGCTGATCACTTGGGTCAGACATGAGAAATACCTCGGTGCCTCGTGCTGTCAGGAGGTGAGTGCGGGGTGATTAATTGCCTTATTACAGATAAATTATACGGGTCTCCTCTGTTTGTGCCTGACAGCTGCCTGACAGCAGGGCCTCGCCTCGGGGAGATCCTAAAGACATTGCACAGAGCCAAAAGGATTGTATCTCAGATACTTCAGGTATCCAGATTCTCAGCCCAAGCTGTGCATGGCCCAACATCTGTTCCAGCCGCTCACACAGAAAATTCTAATCACATTTTGGTTTCCAACTGATTAAAGTGGAAAAGCAGCCGTGATGTGATAGCAGGTGACGCTTCCTGGATTACGCTCAGCAGATCTCACTGTCCTCGAGGAGCAGGAGCCAGGAGTCAACGCCTCTCTAGAGGGTCAAATCAGCCGCAATCACTGCCCATATGTTCATTGCTTTGAGAACAGTGAACCGCAGGACTGTAACAATGGCCGACAAGAAGTCGTGATGCTGGGGTCCTCTACAAAGGACTGAAAATCTCCTTCAGTTCAACATCAATTCATAAATAATGAGAATGACCCTAGGATTATCCTCAATAATGCAATCAAGCTTCACAAAGTACTGGGGTACGTTCCATGTATCCAGTCAGTATAGAGGAATCCACGAGTGGCCACAATTTGTCTGTGCAGACCATGGCTAAGCCTTACTTATCTGTTACGCTTGTATCACATTGGTGTGAGAATGACCTGGGGGATCTACAGAGCAGCTAATCATGGGCAATAGCTTGGCTAATCCTTACTCATTTTTTATTCTTTTATTATATTGTGAGATTCCCCCCTGAGAACATTCTCATACAGCTGATCCATTCTAACAAATATGAGAATGCCCATTTGATTATTCTTTTCAGTGCATTCTCCAACATAAACGTGCCCAGCTCAGCTCAGCCTGTCGGTGTAAAGGAATCTGAAGGCTAATGAACCTCTGAAAGTGATACAAACCTTGACTAATCTTTTCTTATTTTTTATATATATTATATGTGAGAATCCCAAGGACATTTTCAGGTAGCTGATACATTTAACAGTAATGAGAATGACTCGAGGAATCTACAGTCGACAGAACAGCTGAGCATGGGCAGAATATCTTGGATAATCCTTACTTATTATTTATAATTGTATTAGTGTGAGAAGATTGACAACATTCCCATACAGCTTGATACATTCAACATTCATACATTCTAACACAACCCTCTAGTGGTGGCTGTATAATCTGTATGTAGTGAGCTCCCTTTAGTGGTGACTGTATAATCTGTATGTAGTGAGCTCCCTCTAGTGGTGGCTGTAAAATCTGTATGTAGTGAGCTCCCTCTAGTGGTGGCTGTATAATCTGTATGTAGTGAGCTCCCTCTAGTGGTGGCTGTATAATCTGTATGTAGTGAGCTCCTCTAGTGGTGGCTGTATAATCTGTATGTAGTGAGCTCCCTCTAGTGGTGGCTGTATAATCTGTATGTAGTGAGCTCCTTCTAGTGGTGGCTGTATAATCTGTATGTAGTGAGCTCCCTCTAGTGGTGGCTGTATAATCTGTATGTAGTGAGCTCCCTCTAGTGGTGACTGTATAATCTGTATGTAGTGAGCTCTCCTCTAGTGGTGGCTGTATAATCTGTATGTAGTGAGCTCCCTCTAGTGGTGGCTGTATAATCTGTATGTAGTGAGCTCCCTCTAGTGGTGGCTGTATAATCTGTATGTAGTGAGCTCCCTCTAGTGGTGGCTGTATAATCTGTATGTAGTGAGCTCCCTCTAGTGGTGGCTGTATAATCTGTATGTAGTGAGCTCCTTCTAGTGGTGACTGTATAATCTGTATGTAGTGAGCTCCCTCTAGTGGTGGCTGTATAATCTGTATGTAGTGAGCTCCTTCTAGTGGTAGCTGTAAAATCTGTATGTAGTGAGCTCCCTCTAGTGGTGACTGTTATAATCAGTGTGTAGTGAGCTCCCTCTGGTGGTGGCTGTATAATCTGTATGTAGTGAGCTCCCTCTAGTGGTGGATGTATAATCTGTATGTAGAGAGCTCCCTCTAGTGGTGGATGTATAATCTGTATGTAGTGAGCTCCCCCTAGTGGTGACTGTATAATCTGTATGTAGTGCAGCACCCTCTAGTGGTGGCTGTATAATCTGTATGTAGAGAGCCTCCCTCTAGTGGTGACTGTATAATCTGTATGTAGTGAGCTCCCTCTAGTGGTGGCTGTATAATCTGTATGTAGTGAGCTCCCTCTAGTGGTGGCTGTATAATCTGTATGTAGAGAGCTCCCTCTAGTGGTGGCTGTATAATCTGTATGTAGTGAGCTTCCCTCTAGTGGTGGCTGTATAATCTGTATGTAGTGAGCACCCTCTAGTGGTGGATGTATAATCTGTATGTAGTGAGCTCCCTCTAGTGGTGGCTGTATAATCTGTATGTAGTGAGCTCCCTCTAGTGGTGGCTGTATAATCTGTATGTAGTGAGCTCCCTCTAGTGGTGGCTGTATAATCTGTATGTAGTGAGCTCCTTCTAGTGGTGGCTGTATAATCTGTATGTAGTGAGCACCCTCTAGTGGTGGCTGTATAATCTGTATGTAGTGAGCTCCTTCTAGTGGTGACTGTAAAATCTGTATGTAGTGAGCCCCCTCTAGTGGTGACTGTATAATCAGTGTGTAGTGAGCTCCCTCTAGTGGTGACTGTATAATCTGTATATAGTGAGCTCCCTCTAGTGGTGGCTGTATAATCTGTATGTAGTGAGCTCCCTCTAGTGGTGGCTGTATAATCTGTATGTAGTGTTCTCCCTCTAGTGGTGACTGTATAATCTGTATGTAGTGAGCTCCCTCTAGTGGTGGCTGTATAATCTGTATATAGTGAGCTCCCTCTAGTGGTGGCTATATAATCTGTATGTAGTGAGCTCCCTCTAGTGGTGGCTGTATAATCTGTATATAGTGAGCTCCCCCTAGTGGTGGCTGTATAATCTGTATGTAGTGAGCTCCCTCTAGTGGTGTCTGTATAATCTGTATGTAGTGAGCTCCCTCTAGTGGTGGCTGTATAATCTGTATGTAGTGAGCTCCCTCTAGTGGTGACTGTTTAATCTGTACGTAGTGAGCTCCCTCTAGTGGTGACTGTTTAATCTGTACGTAGTGAGCTCCCCCTAGTGGTGTCTATAGGCAGCAATTGGTATGTACTGGCCCTTTAATACATGGCATGCCCTTCAGTAGTGCAGCTCTTGTTATATTACATTATGTGCTGCCTCCATATAATGTTATTATGTACCTTGTATTAGATTCAGGAGCGGATCTCATCGGGGCAGATTCTCCTGACGACCACGAGCAGTCATCATAACGTACACTCTGGTGACATCTGTATTATGAGCTTCCTTCAGTCAGACCTTGCAGTATAATGTGCAGTAAACGTCCGTCTCATCTCCCCAGAGAGCAGCGCTCCGGACGCACAGCTGAGGCCATTGTCCTGCTGAATGCCAGCGAGGCGCTATGACAGGTGGTGATACGACACCAGCCTCTAATGGAAGTCACTGCAAAGTCACTAGCGGCAAATACCATGGAGGCCCAGTATTTGCGTCACCAAAACTTACTCAGCAGAGACTGGGGGTAACCAGGGACCTCAAAGAGATGTGTGGAATGATGATAGATCAGGTCAGAGGAGACCTAACACCACAATGTGGTGGCTGCTTCTGTTCCCATCTTGTTATAGTGGAATTACATGGTTGTTACATTGACCTTGATTGAAGCTCCAACACTCAGAATCTCTTATAAGTAGACTCTCTTAACACTGATGGTGGGCTCTCTTATAGGTAGGACCTCCTATAACATGATGGACTCAACAGGTAGACTCTTTTATAAGAGAGCCCACCATCAGTTTAAGAGAGTCTACCTGTTGAGTCCATCATGTTATAGGAGGTTCTACCTATAGGACAGCCCACCATCAGTTTAGGTAGAACCTCCTATGACTGATGAAGAACTCAACAGGTAGACCCTCTTAACACTGATGGTGGGCTCTCGTATAAGTAGACCCTTAGAATTGATGATTGACTCAACAGGTAGACTCTCTTATACGTAGACCATTATACCTTATGATGGGCTCAACAGGTAAAGTCTCGCATAACTGATGATGGACTCAACAGGTAGACTCTCTTAAACTGATGGTGGGCTCTCTTATAGGTAGAACCTCCTATAACATGATGGACTCAACAGGTAGACTCTCTTCTAACTGATGATAGATTCAACAGGTAGACTCTCTTATACTAATGGTGGGCTGTCCTATAGGTAGAACCTCCTATAACGGATGATGGACTCAACAGGAAGACTTTCTTAAAAGTGATGGTGATTTCTTGTATAGATAGAGCTTCCTGTAACTGGTGGGCTCTCTAACCTCTAGACTTTCTTATAACTGTTTGTGGTCTCGCTTATTGGTAGACCTTCCTATAACTCAGGGGTGGGTAACCTTCGGCCCCTGGGCCGCATACAAGAGGCATGAGAAGGAGAGAACTGCGCTGCACTGGCTGTTCTCACCTTCCCTGGTCTTCCCCCCGTGCGCTGTCAGGTCACAGTACAGTGCGGCAGGGAGAAGACCAGGGAGGGTAAGTGAACCTGCCACAAGAGGCAGCGCCGTCTAGAGCTGGAGAAGTAAGTTTATTTTAGTATTTATTTTAAAAGTCTGATCTGAGGTCTGATTGGGGCTCATCTGAGGTGGGGGGCTGATCTGCGGCTGGGGGGGTCTGATTTTAGGCTGGGGGGCATATTGGGGGACTGATCTGAGGCTGGGGGGGCATATTGGGGGTCTGATTTTAGGCTGAGGGCATATTGGGGGTCTGATCCGAGGTTGGGGGAATATTGGGGGTCTGATCTGAGGCTGGGGGGCATATTGGGGGTCTGATCCGAGGTTGGGGGCATATTGGGGGTCTGATCTGTGGGGCATATTGGGGGTCTGATCTGAGGCTGGGGGCCTGATCTGAGGCTGGGGGGCATATTGGGGGGGTCTGAGGATGGGGGGGCATATTGGAGGTCTGATCTGAGGATGGGGGGCATATTGGGGGTCTGATCTGAGGCTGAGGGGAATATTGGGGGTCTGATCTGAGGCTGGGGGGCATATTGGGGGTCTGATCTGAGGCTGGAAAGCATATTGGGGGTCTGATCAGAGGCTGGGAAGCATATTGGGGTTCTGATCTGAGGCTGGGGGCATATTGGGGGTCTGATCTGAGGCTGGGGGGCATATTGGGGGTCTGATCTGAGGCTGGGGGGCATATTGGGGGTCTGATCTGAGGCTGGGGGGCATATTGAGGGTCTGATCCAAGGTTGGGGGCATATTGGCGGTCTGATCTGAGGCTGGGGGGCATATTGGCGGTCTGATCTGAGGCTGGGGGGCATATTGGGGGTCTGATCTGAGGCTGGGGGCATATGGGGGCCTGATCTGAGGCTGGGGGGCATATTGGGGGGTCTGAGGATGGGGGGGCATATTGGAGGTCTGATCTGAGGCTGGAAAGCATATTGGGGGTCTGATCTGAGGCTGGGAAGCATATTGGGGGTCTGATCTGAGGCTGGGGGCATATTGGGGGTCTGATCTGAGGCTGGGAAGCATATTGGGGGTCTGATCTGAGGCTGGGAAGCATATTGGGGGTCTGATCTGAGGCTGGGGGGCATATTGGGGGTCTGATCTGAGGCTGGGGAGGGTCTGATTTGAGGCTGATGGAGGTGGGGGGCAGATCTGAGACTGAGGAAGGGACAAAGGTAGGGACAGTTGCAGGGAGAGTGAAAGCTGGTGAACCCCTCTCTGGACCCCCCTGGGTTTAGCTTGGCTGCCTTTACTGCCAAATAAATAACTAAATATATAACATTTTCAACTTAAATATTAGACGGCTATATGTGGCGTCTGTACTATTTGTAAAACATATTGTAGGCGCCATTTTGTGCTGCAAAAATACAACGCTCTAGATTTTTTTAATTGAAGCGCAAATTCTGTAACTTACCCCTAAGTCACTTATATGTTTGACCAAATATAGCCGTCAAATTTTTGAAAGTTGAGAATTTTGTACGGCCCCCGAGCGATGTTACAAATATCCAAATGGCCCTCGGCAGCAAAAAGGTTCCCCGCCCCTGCTATAACTGGTGGGCTCTCTAACTTGTAGACCCTCTTATAAAGACGCACTCCAGCATGTTTCTGTCTACACTGTGCAGCACAATCTATTATTCAGGAATAATTTAGATGCCCTTGTGTACACTTGTTTTAATGATGCGTGGAATTGTGATTCCTTCCTCCGCCTGGATATGGCTCCCCTTATGCAGCCTACATTTCCCATCATGCCCCTGGCTTTGCAGACACAGCCTCCTCACACTGAGGGCAGCCAGTGTTAGGTCAGCGATATAGAACTTAGGGTGGCCATCGGCTTCATCTCAAAAAGGAGGACATTTTCGGCCACACCCCCAACATGTTAAACCACACCCCAATCTGCTAAACCACGCCCCCAATCTGCTAAACCACGCCCCCCAATCGGCTCGTACACCGTCACCCATCACACCTCCCCTGGCTATTACCACACATACACAGGTCGGATGGGGATCTGGCACCCCCACCCCCACCACGTGAAAATTCAAGCCAGCAAGCCTAACTATAAAAATACCGCTCTAGTATGGTTAGAATAAAGAGGATTGTTCAGTAATTAAAAATAAAATATGGCAGATGGAAAAGAAATCCACAATTCTCAGCTGTTCCCTCCCTGCCATTGAATGCTTTGGTTATATGGCTGCAGTGGTGACGCCTGTGACACGCTGGACTTTCTGGCATCATTACTGCTGCCATGTAAACAAAGACTGACAGGCATGTAATGGGCGAGTGTGCACATCTGTCATAGTGCTGGTGATGTGCACACTGATGGGCAGGTGTATGGCATGTGACCACTGCAGCCAGTTCTCAGCATTAGAGCACTGATTGGCTGCAGCAGTAACATACCATATACCGGCAGGTGACACATATCTGGATGGACATTACATTCACCAGCACCAGACATACTAGATGATACAGCACCACTTACCTCTTACATCCAGTGATGTCTTCCTGATGTAGATCTTCTCTTTTCTCATCTTCTCTATTTGGCCCACACCGCCATGACACTTCTTTCAGCTCCATCTTCTCTCTGCCACAAAGACATCATAGATTACCCACTTTTACTGTTATCCTGCTGCTGCCTAAAATACTGTGCTCCCCAATGTCCCCAAATACTATACTGTAGATATAACAGTGCCATATAGGTAGGACCCCATATAGTCACCGTGCTCCCACTAATAATTCTCTCCTAGAGTGTCCCATTAGTAATAGTGCCCCAACAGTGATAATGCTCCACCAGTATCCCTTTTTAGCAGTAGTGCCCTCCATATTGTACTAATAATAGTAACACCCCCAATAGTACCCCTGGTAGTAGTAATAATTCCCCATAATAGAAACCATTTTCCCATAGTGCCTCCAGTAGTGCTCCCTTCAGACCTCAGATCAGCCCACAGTGCCCCCTTCAGACCTCACATCAGCCTGATAGTGCCCCCTTCAGACCTCAGATTAGCCTATAGTGCCCCCTTCAGACCTCAGATTAGCCTGTAGTGCCCCCTTCAACCTCAGATCAGCCTGTAGTGCCCCCTTCAGACCTCAGATCAGCCTGTAGTGCCCCCTTCAGACCTCAGATCAGCCTGTAGTGCCCCCTTCAGACCTCACATCAGCCCACAGTGCCCCCTTCAGACCTCACATCAGCCTGTAGTGCCCCCTTCAGACCTCAGATTAGCCTGTAGTGCCTCCTTAAGACCTCAGATTAGCCTGTAGTGCCCCCTTCAGACCTCAGATTAGCCTGTAGTGCCCTCTTCAGACCTCAGATCAGCCTGTAGTGCCCCCTTCAGACCTCAGATCAGCCTGTAGTGCCCCCTTCAGACCTCAGATCAGCCTGTAGTGCCTCCTTCAGACCTCAGATCAGCCTGTAGTGCCCCCTTCAGACCTCAGATCAGCCTGTAGTGCCCCCTTCAGACCTCAGATCAGCCTGTAGTGCCCCCTTCAGACCTCAGATCAGCCTGTAGTGCCCCCTTCAGACCTCAGATCAGCCTGTAGTGCCCCCTTCAGACCTCAGATCAGCCTGTAGTGCCCCCTTCAGACCTCAGATCAGCCTGTAGTGCCCCCTTCAGACCTCAGATCAGCCTGTAGTGCCCCCTTCAGACCTCAGATCAGCCTGTAGTGCCCCCTTCAGACCTCAGATCAGCCTGTAGTGCCCCCTTCAGACCTCAGATCAGCCTGTAGTGCCCCCTTCAGACCTCAGATCAGCTGTAGGCCCCTTCAACCTCAGATCAGCCTGTAGGCCCCTTCAGACCTCAGATCAGCCTGTAGTGCCCCCTTCAGACCTCAGATCAGCCTGTAGTGCCCCCTTCAGACCTCAGATCAGCCTGTAGTGCCCCCTTCAGACCTCAGATCAGCCTGTAGTGCCCCCTTCAGACCTCAGATCAGCCTGTAGTGCCCCCTTCAGACCTCAGATTAGCCTGTCAGTGCTCCCCTTCAAGACCTCACGATCAGCCTGTAGTGCCCCCTTCAGACCTCACATCAGCCCACAGTCCCCTTCAGACCTCACATAGCCTGTAGTGCCCCTTCAGACCTCAGATACTTAGGCCCTGTAGTGCCTTGCCCCTTCAGACCTCAGATTAGCCTGTAGTGCCCCCTTCAGACCTCAGATTCAGCCTGTAGTGCCCCCTTCAGACTCAGATCAGCCTGTAGTGCCCCCTTCAGACCTCAGATCAGCCTGTAGTGCCCCCTTCAGACCTCAGATCAGCCTGTAGTGCCCCCTTCAGACCTCAGATCAGCCTGTAGTGCCCCCTTCAGACCTCAGATCAGCCTGTAGTGCCCCCTTCAGACCTCAGATCAGCCTGTAGTGCCCCCTTCAGACCTCAGATCAGCCTGTAGTGCCCCCTTCAGACCTCAGATCAGCCTGTAGTGCCCCCTTCAGACCTCAGATCAGCCTGTAGTGCCCCCTTCAGACCTCAGATTAGCCTGTAGTGCCCCCTTCAGACCTCAGATCAGCCCACTGTGCCCCATAAAAAAAAAAAAAAAAAAAAAAAAAATCTTACCTCTCCTGGGCTGCAGCTCCGCTCTTCTCTTTTCACTGCCCGCGCTGCACTGTCAACTGACTGCATGCAGCGTCAGGTCAGAGTGCGCGCACTACGTCCTGACGCTGTACCAGTCAGGCGTGTGCAGCGCAGACAGGAAGACCAATGAAGGTACCGGAGCGCAGGAGGAGCTGAGCGGTGAGTAACAGGACCCAGCTCCTGCAATGAGCGCTTCCATCTGTATTGATGGAAGCGCTCATTGCTTCCTGCGCCCCTAAAAAGGAGGACTTCTGGCCGTCCGTCCTGGCCTTTAGCCGGACGGAGGACCAGGAGTCCAAAAACCGGACGGATGGCCATCCTAATAGAACTGCTGCCTCCTAATGTAGAATGCAGCCTCAGCCTCTCTCCCGGCCTCCTGCTTGTGATAAGTTCTCCTTGTCTGCAGGAGGCAGAGCAGTGTGAAGCTGCATTTTATAGGAATACAATAGAGGAAGAAATTATATCTGTGTCAGAGTCATCCAGAGAAACAATGAAAGCTGCCAGAAGGGATGTGAAAGGTGATGATTAATCCTGTCAGTCACAGGAAGTCCTCCACACAGGAGAGACTGACAGCATCACATGACCAGGTCTCCATAATGAAAGGGGAAGGTCCAAGTGATGTATACATATAACAGGGGAGATTCCAGCATTAGGGGCTAGCCCCAAGCTCTGACTCCTTATCCCAAGTTCTAAGTTGCCAGGAGAACACGGCTTGCCTGTCCTGGTGGAGGGGCCCGTTTATTTGAGGGGCCGATGCTGAGGCTTCAGGTTCAGATGGACATTTACAGATATGAGCAGGAAGAACCAGCGATAAGAGTCACTGTCTGCGGTTTAGGTCTGAGACTGGCGGTAATGGCTGTGGATGGCCCCGGAACATGGATTATACATGGCAAATAGGGCCTGTAATATGTTAACACGTGTGACTGCGACAAATCAGGACTAAATGACTTCTCCCTGATGTAATTAGTCATAATCACCGATGACGACAACGAAAATTAATTCCCTGTGTGGTCGGAGGACCGGACTGCGGCAAAGTGACTGGAGACAAGATGCCGTGCTGGGCAGGCGAGGCACCGGGGTGTGGGGAGACCACTGTGACCCTCAAAAATGAGTAAACTATTACTACAACCAGTATCAGTACTATCAACATTCCCAGTACTGACACCAGTATTACCAACATTACTAGTACAATTATTAGCAGTATCACTATTACTAGTACTGACACCAGTATTATCAACATTACTAGTACAATTATTAGCAGTATCACTATTACTAGTACTGATATCAGCATTATCAACATTACTAGTACAATTATTAGCAGTACCACTATTACCAGTCCTTACCAACATTACTAGTACCAGTATTACCAACATTAGCAGTACAGGTATTAGAAGTACCACTATTACTAGTACTATCAGCAGTACTAGTTCCAGTATTAACAACATTCCCAGTACCACAATTACTAGTACTACCAACATTCCCAGTACCAGTATAAGTATTAGCAGTATAAATATTAGCAGTGCCACTATTACTAGTACTATCAACAATACTAGTTCCAGTATTACCAACATTCCCAGTACCACAAATATCAGTACTACCAACATTCCCAGTACCAATATTACCAGTACAAGTATTAGCAGTACCACTATTACCAGTACTACCAACAATACTAGTGCCAGTATTACCAACATTCCCAGTACCACAATTACCAGTACTACCAATATTCCCAGTACCAATATTACCAAAATTACACAAGTATTAGTAGTATCAGTATTACCAGTACCACTTTTAGCAGATTTTCCACTACCAGTATTATTGCATTACCAGTAGTACCAGTATGACCAGTATACTTGTATAACTAGGCAGAGGCGGAGTGCTTCCTCTCCTATGTGCAGTTATATGTATGTTTCTAATAGACACATTTGGGTTTTAATGTCTCACCATTTTCAAGATCTCTGCCACCTGTCAATCAATGGAAACATTTACATTTACAAGGCTGGAAATCCAACCTAATCCTGCCCTCCTCACACATCAGCAGCACAAACCTCTCCGCTGACCTGATAGTTTGTTACAATGTATCAGTGCAGGAATGCCCAGGTGGTGGATTATCTAGACTGGATACAATTGTAACCCACTCTCAGGATGTTAATAATATGCATCTCCATTCAGTGACAGCAAGGAGAGATCTTAAAAATGGTGAAAAATCACAGAACTGTTTATGATACAACAGACTGGACGCCGGCCCTTTAATAAATCTCCGCTCCGCCATTAGGTCTCTATTTTTCACTGTAAATCGCCTGATTTTACTTTCCAGCTGTTGGAATGAGGAGGAGGCGCACAGAGCTGGCCGGGCCCCGTCCTCAGGGCCACACCTGATTATCTATCCCCCTCACATGCTGAGCGGAGGGGCCCCTGCTGCTGTTTGCAGATCTTGGCAGCGCCTCGCTCCCCCCGGTACTATTCATTTGTTCCTGAACTTCATAAAATGAGGCGCGAGGTAAACGTGTCTCTAATGGGCAGAAGAAGCTGCGGCGTCCATATGTGAGCACTTAATTATCACACAGGATGCGTTACGGCAGCGGCCGCGCCGATTGATTGTGTTCATATCAATTTCCTTCTGTTTATTGATCTTCAGAACACAGGAGACGGTGAATGGCCGTCCTCACTAATGACCATCTGTCCTGCAGCGGGAGGCGCTCCCTCAACAGCCTGGACGCCTCGTCTTCTCAGGCTTTGAAGAGTTAAACGCGACTTGTCTTTCATCGAGATGAAATAAATTCTAATTATTAACCGGTTTATAGATCGCTCGTTGTCCCCGGCGGCCGGCGGTCACATGGTAGGCGGATCAGCTGTCGTCTTTCATCGGCGATGAGTTATTTTTACCGTATTATCACATCATCGCGGCGCAGCCTCCGCCAGTCTACAGGAAAGTCACAACTTATCGGAGAACTGGATGTCTCCAAGGAGTCCAGCTCTTAAGATGTAAATCTATACCCCAAGCGACGCCACCCCTCCCCCGCTCACCTATCCGGCTGTGCATCTTCTCTTCCTCCAACCACACACATCCACAGGCGCAGAATACTGTAATCCTCTATAATTCTCCAGACATTTCTTCTTGGTTCTGGTGATGAATATTGAGAAGAAGAATTTTGGATTCTTATGTTAACATATAAATTTAGGGCAGAAAATCCAGGTGAAGAGTTGTCAGGTGGTCAGATCCCCTAGGGCAGGAATCATCAACCTCCGGCAATCCAGCTGTTCTGAAACTACAACCCAGAATGCTTAATTCACGGCTACAGGTGTTAGAAGAACAGCTGAGCATGTTTGCATTGCTGGGGAGTTGTAGCTTTTCACAGAAGCTGTGAGCGCCAAAGGGTTGCTTGACCCCTGCTCTTAGAAGGAACAGAAACTTGTCTTATATCTGCTCCCCATCCTTCTCAAATCTGCTCATTTCCTTTACATTCTACTCTCCCTCACAATCTGCTCCTCTCCTTTCATGATCTGCTCCCCTCCTTCACGATCTTCTCTCCTCCTTCACGATCTGCTCCCCTACTTCATGATCTGCTCCCCTACTTTATGATCTGCTCCCCTACTTTATGATCTGCTCCTCTCCTTCATGATCTGCTCCTCTCCTTCATGATCGCTCCCTCTTTACGATTCTGCTTCCTCTCCGTTCACAATCTGCTCCTCTTCCTTGCACGATCTTCTCCCCTCCTTCCGATCGATCTCTCTCTTCCTCTCCTTCGCGATCTTGCTCCTCTCCTTTATCTGATCTGCTCCTCTCCTTTATGATCTGCTCCTCTCCTTCACGATCTGTCCTTCTCCTTTATGATCTGCTCTCCTCCTTCACGATCTGCTCCCCTATTTCATGATCTGATCCCCCCCTCCTTCACGACCTGCTCCCCTCCTTCAAGATCTGCTCTCCTCACGATCTGCTCCTCTCCTTCACGATCTGCTTCTCTCCTTCACGATCTGCTCCTCTCCTTCACGATCTGCTCCTCTTCCATCACGATCTGCTCCTCTCCTTCACAAACTGCTTCTGCTCTTTCATGATCTGCTCCTTCACAGTATGCTCCTCTCCTTCACAGTATGCTCCTTTCCTTTCACAATCTGCTCTTCTTTACGATCTTCTCCTCTCCTCACAATCTGCTACCCTTCTTTACAATCTGCTCCTCTCCTTCACAATCTGCTTTTCTTTACAATCTCCTCTCCTCACAATCTGCTATCCTTCTTCATAATCTGCTCCTCTCCTTCACAATCTGCTCTTCTTTACGATCTTCTCCCCTCCTCACAATCTGTTTCTCTCTTTCACAATCTGCTTCGAACCTGGCATTTTGGTCTGGAAGAAGACTCCCTCGTCTCCCATGCCGTTCATCAGCTCGGTCATATTACCTACATCTTCTATTCCGTGGCACAGGTTTGAAGGGAGACTCAAGACTTTCTCCAGTTCACACATGTTGCAGGAAGACCCTCTCTTCCTCCTGTCTGGCTGCAGACACTTTTAGCCTCACAGGTCCCAGGCTCACTTTGACCCTGAAGGATTCACGCTGTTTAGGCTATCCTCCCTGCACAACCCAAGCAAGGGAATGCACTCTGTTTCTGGTGCTGTTGTGCCACACCTGAACACATACGTATAAAAGTAGCCCCCTCTGTCTCTGACCTCTGCTGCTGCAACTCTGGTGCCCTGACTGCTCACCGACCTCTCTTTCCTGCTGATGCAGCAGCTGCAGCAGGACCTGAGTGATGCTCACCCCCAGCAGCACACTATGTGGAAAATGCCATTCGACTCTAACATGGCAGCCAACTGGCATTTATCTCAGGGCATCAACTCCTCTTCTCCCAAAAGGTGAGATACTGGTCACTGTCAAAGCTCACCATGCAAACGGGGGCCCTGCTGTCTATCACCATGGGAGTGGCAGTACCGCTCACCCTATTGGTTCAGTGTGACTCTCTCAAGGTGGCTCTCAGCCTCCTCACTATACAGACAATAGTTGGGAGGCAACCAGACACTTTAGATGGTTGACTGGTTCGGCCAACATACATCTAATGTTTATAGGTCCACCTATAGTCCAACGTGGACTTGTGTATTCTCGACAATCCGCTTGTGTATGTGAGGAAAGAATCGATGTGTAGATGCCGTCAATTTTCATCCTCGGGTTGTACCCTCGTCTCATTGGCTGTCGTGTTTGCCGAGCTATTGTCTTGTCTCAGCTATTGTTGTGCAGCATTATAGGATTATTCTGACAAGTGGAGACGGTAATTGAATCAGTTGTATGTGGCGGCTCTCACACAAATTGTGTTTAGCTTTCCATGAGACGAGTGAATCATTCAGGAGAAAATTAGCCTCATTCGATCCCACACTCATCGGGGAAGACCTGGCACAGCTCAAGGCGTAATTTACCTCCACTTATCCAGAGCTTTCCATCCTGAGCTACGGACTCCGCTCCCCTCCCCCACCTACACTAATACAACAGACTAAGTGCTCATGTACATAAACGTGAGCCGACCCAGCCAGTGTTATGGCCCACAAACAACCAGTCCGCGTTATACTGGCCCCGGCTGTATTTGCAGCACATCACGAATGCGGACAAATTCACTTGAATGGGAGGTGCAGAACGGAGGCACGGAACCCATGGGAGCACTACAGAGAACTGCCATGGGGTTTCTATCCGTCCCTCCGGACCGCGAAAAATAAAACATGATCTGCAAATAGTACACCCAGTATACAGGACAGGAGAAGTGGTACTGTGCAGTGTATATATATACAGAATAAGAGCAGATACTGAGGATTACACCCAGTATACAGGACAGGAGAAGTGGTACTGTGCAGTGTATATATATATAATAAGAGCAGATACTGAGGATTACACCCAGTATACAGGACAGGAGAAGTGGTACTGACAGGATATAAGAAATACTGAGGATTACACCCAGTATACAGGACAGAGAAGTGGTACTGTGCAGTGTATATATATATCAGTAAGAGCAGATACTGAGGAACACCCAATACAGGACAGGAGAAGTGGTACTGTGCAGTGTAATATATACAGAATAAGAGCAGGTATGAGGATTACACCAGTATACAGGACAGAAAGTGGTATGTGCAGTGTATATATATACAGATAAGAGCAGATACCAGTATACAGGACAGGAGAAGTGGTACTGAGTGTATACATTACAGTTACACCCAGTCAGGACAGGAGAAGTGGTACTGTGCAGTGTATATATATAACAGAATAAGAGCAGATACTGAGGATTACACCCAGTTACAGGACAGGAGAAGTGGTACTGTGCAGTGTATATATATACAGAATAAGAGCAGATACTGAGGATTACACCCAGTATACAGACAGGAGAAGTGGTACTGTGCAGTGTATATATATATACAGAATAAGAGCATTACTGAGGATTACACCCAGTATACAGGACAGGAGAAGTGTACTGTGCACGTGTATATATATAGAGATAAGAGCAGATACTGGATTACACCCCAGTATACAGGACAGAGAAGTGTACTGTGCAGGTAATATATACAGAATAAGAGCAGATACTGAGGATTACACCCAGTTACAGACAGGAGAAGTGGTACTGTGCAGTGTATATATATATAGAATAAGAGCAGATACTGAGGATTACACCCGTATACAGGACAGGAGAAGTGGTACTGTGCAGGTATATATATACAGAATAAGAGCGGATACTGAGGATTACACCCAGTATACCAGGACAGGAGAAGTGGTACTGTGCAGTGTATATATATACAGAATAAGAGCAGATACTGAGGATTACACCAGTATACAGGACAGGAGAAGTGTACTGTGGCAGTGTAATATATATACTAGGAATAAGAGGCAGATACTGAGGATTACCGCCAGTATACAGGATAGGAGAAGTGGTACTGTGGCAGTGTATATATGATACAGAATAAGTGAGCAGATACTGAGGATTACACCCAGTATACAGGAGGAGGAAGAAGTGGGTACTGTGCAGTGTATATATAGTACAGAATAAGAGCAGATAACGTGGAGGATTACACCGGCATTTAGTATAGCAGGGACAGGAGAAGTGGTACTGTGGCAGTGTATATATATGACATGAATAAGAGCAGATACTGAGGATTACACCCAGTATACAGGACAGGAGAGAGTGGTACTGTGCAGTGTATATATAGTAATACAGAATACAGGAGCAGATACTGAGGATTACGACCCAGTATACAGGACAGGAGAAGTGGTTACTAGTGCAGTTGGTATATATACAGAATAAGAGCAGATACTGTAGGATTACACCCAGTATACAGGACAGGAGAAGTGGTACTGGTGCAGTGTATATATATTATACAGAGATAAGAGGCAGATACTGAGGATTACACCCAGATACAGGACAGGAGAAGTGGTACTGTGCAGTGTATATATTATATACAGAATAAGAGCAGATACTGAGGATTACACCCAGTATACAGGACAGGAGAAGTGGTAGCTGTGGCAGTGATATATATATACAGAATAAAGAGCAGATACTGAGGATTACACCCAGTATACAGGACAGGAGAAGTGGGTACTGTGGCAGTGTATATATATATATACAGAATAAGAGCAGATACTGAGGATTACACCCAGTTAATACAGGACAGGGAGAAGTGGTACTTGTGCAGTATATATAATCATATATACAGAATAAGAGCAGATACTTGAGGATTACACCCAGTATACAGGACAGGAGAAGTGGTACTGTGGGCAGTGTAATAATATTATATATATATAATATAGCAGAATAAAGAAGCAGATACTGAGGATTACACCAGATATACAGGACCAGGGAAGAAAGTGGTAACTGTGCAGTGTATATATTACTATACAGAATAAGAGCGGATACTGGAGGTTACACCCAGTATATCAGGAAAGGAGAAGTGGTACTGTGCAGTACTATATATTATATATACAGAATAAGAGCAGATACTGAGGATTACACCCAGTATACAGGACAGGAGAGTGGTACTGTGCAGTGTATATATATACAGAATAAGAGCGGATACTGAGGATTACCACCAGTATACAGGACAGGAGAAGTGGTACTGTGCAGTGTATATATATACAGAATAAGAGCAGATACTGAGGATTACACCCCAGTATACAGGACAGGAGAAGTGGTACTGTGCAGTGTATATATATACAGAATAAGAGCGGATATGAGGATTACACCCAGTAACAGGACAGGAGAGGTGTTACTGTGCAGTGTATATATATACAGAATAAGAGCGGATACTGAGGATTACACCGTATACAGGACAGGAGAAGTGTACTGTGCAGTGTATATATATACAGAATAAGAGCGGATACTGAGGAGGGAGTGCAGTTGTATATATTACAGAATAAGCCCAGGGATTAACCCAGTATACAGGACAGGAGAAGGTGGTACTGTGCAGTGTATATTATATACAGAATAAGAGCGGATACTGAGGATTACACCCAGTATACAGGACAGGAGAAGTGGTACTGTGCAGTGTATATATATACAGAATAAGAGCAGATACTGAGGATTACACCCTGTATACAGGACAGGAGAAGTGGTACTGTGCAGTGTATATATATACAGAATAAGAGCAGATACTGAGGATTACACCCAGTATACAGGACAGGAAGAAGTGGTACTGTGCAGTGTTATATATATAACAGAATAAGGAGCAGATACTGAGGATTACACCCAGTATACAGGACAGGAGAAGTGGTACTGTGCAGTGTATATATACAGAATAAGAGCAGATACTGAGGATTACACCCAGTTACAGGGACAGAGAGAAGTGGTACTGTGCAGTGTATATATATATACAGAATAAAGAGCAGATACTGAGGATTACACCCAGTATACAGGACAGGAGAAGTGGTACTGTGCAGTGTATATATATACAGAATAAGAGCAGATACTGAGGATTACACCCAGTATACAGGACAGGAGAAGTGGTACTGTGCAGTGTATATATATACAGAATAAGAGCAGATACTGAGGATTACACCCAGTATACAGGACAGGAGAAGTGGTACTGTGCAGTGTATATATATACAGAATAAGAGCGGATACTGAGGATTACACCCAGTATACAGGACAGGAGAAGTGGTACTGTGCAGTGTATATATATACAGAATAAGAGCAGATACTGAGGATTACATCCAGTATACAGGGCAGGAGAAGTTGTAGTGTGTATAGGTCAGTGGACTCCTGGATAGTTCACTGGATCCCTGGAAAGTCCATTGGATCCCTGGATAGTTTGATATATCTCTGGATAGTTTACCGGAGAAAAACCCAGACATCGTTTACGACAGTCTAACCTGGTGAATGTCTGGTTTTAGCTCTGTTGTTATGTCTGGAAATATTTTTTTGTCTGGAAAATCTGCTGCGTAATTGCACTTTAGTATAATTGAAGCTGTAATGTAAGTCTATGACAGACTGAAAGTGTAACATTGTATCTGTTTAGGCTGTGCTTCTCCACTCCATCCCTCCCACTAGATGGTTCTAGTCTAGCTAGAAATGGTATATAAGGAGAGCAGTCAGAGCCCTTGGTGTTCTGCAGTCAGAGACCAATGCTTGGAGGGTAAGACTCTGCCAGACTACTGAGTGACCAGAAGAAGTCGCTGTGACTGGGATACTCTGCCACAGTCCCTGGATCACCAGCCTTTGACCAGGGTGTCAGCCTTCTGAAGAGAGAGAGGGACAGCTAGCTCAGGACTTTCCTCAGCATCAAACCCTTCTTCTGCCAGGGAGGAGACTGGAGAAGCCGTTCAGTGCACTGCCTGTATTGTTTTGCACTTGAATCCCTCCAGTAAAGAAGCCCCCTGGTTACTGCAGACCCTGACTTTCTGAACTTATCTCCCATTGGGGTGCACCACGTCTTACCATTCCTTCTGGAGAGAAGAAACACATGGTGACTCCTCGACGGTGTCTTCCATAAAGCACCAGTACCACATTCCCTTCAAACAGGACCTTGAAAGTATTTTGTCTACACCTGTGGTGCACCTTATAGTGCACTGCATCTAATAAAGCGAAAAACACATCACAGTTGCGACCCTCCCCTAAGCCAGTCCCACAGGGCCCCACTTGCCATTAGCTCATTGCTAATTACAGTATATTTCACTTTATAAGACGCAGTGCGTCTTATACAGTGATCTCAGTGAATATCAGTGACCTGTTAGCGCTGTACTCACCCCTCCCCCCTGGTCTCCTCCGGGCCACACAGCACTGTCCTGACTGCGGACATGCACCGCGCACACTATGGACCTGCACATTGTCCACAGTCTGGGTGACAGTTGCAGGCATGGGCCCAGCAGGAGACCAGTGAGCAGGGACTGTTGGGAAGAGACGCGCCAGACGTGGAGAGCAGCAGAAACAGGAGGAGACCGCCGGAGAATGGAGAGCAGCCAGAACAGGAGAGACCGCCAGACATGGAGAGCAGCAGAACAGGAGAGACGCCGGAAATGGAGAGCAGCAGAACATGAGAGACCGCCAGACGTGGAGAGCAGCAGAAACAGGAGAGACACCGGAAATGGAGAGCAGCAGAACAGGAGAGACCGCCAGACGTGAGAGCAGCAGAACAGGAGAGACCCCGGAAATGGAGAGCAGCAGAACATGAGAGACCGCCAGACGTGGAGAGCAGCAGAACAGGAAGACCGCCAGACGTGGAGAGCAGCAGAACAGGAGAAGACCGCCGGAAATGGAGAGCAACTACTAATCAAAAGAGACTTCTGGACATGGAGAGCAGAAGAGACCGCCAGACATGGAGAGTAGAGGCGGAGCAGAAGAGACTGCCGTCATGGAGAGCAGTGGTGGAGCAGAAGAGACCGCCGGACATGGAGGAGTAGCAGCGGAGCAGAAGAGACCGCCAGACATGGAGAGTAGTGGCGGAGCAGAAGAGACTGGCAGGTCATGGAGAGCAGCAGCGGTGGAGCAGAAGAGACTGCAGGTCATGGAGAGCAGCGGTGGAGCAGAAGAGACTGCCGGTCATGGAGAGCAACTACGGAGCAGAAGAGAACGCCGGACTTGGAGAGCAGCGGTGGAGCAGAAGAGACTGCAGGTCATGGAGAGCAGCGGTGTGGAGCAGAAGAGACCACCGGACATGAAGAGCGGCAGCAGAGCAGAAGAGACCGCCGGACATGGAGAGCAGCAGCGGAGCAGAAGAGACCGCCGGACATGGAGAGCAGCAGAGGAGCAGAAGAGACCGCCGGACATGGAGAGCAGCGGTGGAGCAGAAGAGAACCGCCGGACATGGAGAGCAGCGGCGGAGCAGAAGAGACCGCCGGACATGGAGAGCAGCAGAGGAGCAGAAGAGACCGCGGACATAGAGAGCAGCAGCGGTGGAGCAGAAGAGACCGCCGGACATAGAGAGCAGCAGCGGAGCAGAAGAGACCGCCGGACATAGAGAGCAGCAGCGGTGGAGCAGAAGAGACCGCCGGACATAGAGAGCAGCAGCGGTGGAGCAGAATAGACCGCCGGACATAGAGAGCAGCAGCGGTTAAGAGCAGAAGAGACCGCCGGACATGGAGAGCAGCGGTGGAGCAGAAGAGACCGCCGGACATGGAGAGCAGCAGCGGTGGAGCATGAAGAGACCGTTCGGACATGGAGAACAGCAGTGGTGGAGCAGAAGAGACCGTCGGACATGGAGAGCAGCAGCGGTGGAGCAGAAGAGACCGTCGGACATGGAGAACAGCAGTGGTGGAGCAGAAGAGACCGTCGGACATGGAGAGCAGCAGTGGTGGAGCAGAAAAGACCGTCGGACATGGAGAACAGCAGCGGTGGAGCAGAAGAGACCGTCGGACATGGAGAACAGCAGCGGTGGAGCAGAAGAGACCGTCGGACATGGAGAGCAGCAGCGGTGGAGCAGGACAGGTAAGTATATTTATTTCTTTTCAGTCTGATTTGAGGCCTGCCCACCCCCGTGGTACGTCACACGTGGTGTGGAAGAAGTCACAGATTTTGCCGCAGATCACCAAATATACGCCAAAAAGCGGAGTATATTTGGTCGTAAATGACCCTGTATTTTTTGTCGGGGACCGATGTACGGCTGGGGGATTATGGCAAAAAATAATATAAAATATTGTTTTGTTTTTTTTTAGTTTAATTAACAAATATAAGAAAATTGAGATTGAAATCAATAATTGTCCATAGGGTGGAAAAAAATCTAGATCTAGATCTTAACTTTTTTTGCCAAAATCGCCCAGTCTTAGCCGGGAGTGAGATCCGGAGTAGGAGATATTATTTTACTGAAAGACTGAGTGAAGCCTGGAAGAAACTACAGATGTGGTTGGGAAATCTACAGTCAGTGAATGGAAACCTGACACATGCCGGAGAGAGGGACTTTCCTTCATCTATTTACCCAATCCCCCTATATTTCCCTACTCTCTATTCTCTTTATCCCCCTCTCTATCTCTCTCCGTCTCTACCTCTCCCTCTATCTCTCATCTCTCTCTCTCCATCTGTAGCTTACTTTCTCCCTCTCACTCATACCATCCCAGCCTCTCTCCTTTTGTCTCTTGCTCCTACTATCCCTTCTCTCTCACTCTATCCTCTCTTCTTCTATCACCACTTCTGTCTCCACCTCTCCCATCTCTTTCTTTGTTTCTCTCTCTCGATTCACCTACTTTTCCTCTGTCTCTACCTCTCTGCCCCTCTCTGTTTGCCTTCTCTCTATCTCCCCCTCTCTCTTCCACTCCCTCTCTGAATCCCCTCTCTCTCTCTCACCTTACCCTTCTATCTCTATCTGCCTTCACTCTCACCATTGCCTCTTTCCTCTGTTCTCCACCTCTCCTCCTCCCTCTCTATCTTCCTTTCTCTCTCTCTCCCTTTCTCTTTCCCTCTCTCTCTTTCTCTCTCTCCCTCTCTTTCTCTCTCCCTTCCTCTTTCTCTCTCTCTCCCTTCTCTTTCTCTCTCCCTACCTCTCACTCTCCTCTTCTCTCTCACTATTTCCCTCTCTTCCTCTGTCTCTATACCCCTTCTACCTCTCCTCCTCCCTCTCCCCTTCTCTAATCTCCATCTCCAATTCCTCTCTCTCCCTCTCTCTCCCCCTTCTCCCTCTCTCTCCCTCTGCCCTTCTCTCTCTCTCCTCTCTCTTCTCGCACTCTCCCCTTCTCTCTTTCTCCTTTCCCTCCTCTCTTCCTTCTCTCTACCTCTCCTCTACTTCTCTTTCTCTCCCTCTCTCTCCTCCTTCTCTTTCTCTCGCTCTCTCCTTCTTTCTCCCCCTTCTCCCTCTCTCCTTCTATCTCTCTCCTCTATCCCTCTCCCTCTGCTCTCCCCCCACCTCTCTCTCCTCCCCCTCTCCTCTCTCTCCTCTCCCCTTCTCTCTCTCCCTTTCCTCCTCTTCTCCCTTTCTCCTTCTTCTCTCCCTCTCCCTTTTTCTCTCTCTCCCTTCTCCTCTCTCCTTCTATCTCTCTCCCTCTCTCTCCCTTCTCTTCTCTCTCTCCTCTCTCTCTCTCTTCTCCTTCTCTCCTTCTCCTCCTTCTCTCCTCCTCTCCCTTCTCTCTCTCTCTCTCTTCTTCTCTCTCCTTTCTTCTCCCTCTCTCTCTCTTCTTCTCTCTCTCTCCTCTCTCCCTCTCTCTCCTTCTCTCTCCCTCTCCCTCTCTCTCTCTCTCTCTTTCTTTCTCTTCTCTCTCTCTTACTCTCTCTCTCCGTCTCCCCTTCTTTCTCTCTCCTTCTCTCCCCTTCTCTCTCTCTCTCCCTTCTCTCTCTCTCTCTTCTTCTCCTTCTTCTCCTCTCCTCTCTCCTTCTCTCTTCCTTATCTCTCTCTCTCCCTTTCCTCCCTCTCTCTTCTCTCTGTCTCTCTCTCTCCTCTCCTTCTCCCTCTCTCCTTCTATCTCTCTCCCTCTCCCCTTCTCCCTCTCGTCTCGTCTCTCTCTCCTCGTATCTCTCTCTCTCCACTCTCTATCCCTCTCTCAGTGGAGATACTGCTGACTGTTTCCTCCCTGCTGCATGTTCTCTGTGTACGCAGTTGTTGCCGGTCCCTGCAGTCTCCACATACGAGTGTCTTTATGGATGTGACTTTCTGGATGTCACATTTCTCGGAGCACAATTCCATTGGTTTGGCGACGCTACAGAAACTATGTCCATAATTTGGCGCCATTGCTCAGAGACAGATTCCTCGCTGCTGACAGCCTGGAGGATACGACCAAACAGTTGGGAAATTGGGATTTTGTGTAACCCTGAGGAGGCCACCCCTGAAGTCGACTTCACAGCAGCTTTACGTTTTCTGGGCTATCATCTGTGATCTGAGTAAATGAGGTCGAAACATCTGTCAGCGCCGCGTGGCGGGACGTGACACCAGAATTAAGATTCTCAATCTCCCCTTAAAACAGACGGCGGCTGAGAGGGAATTCTCTCTTCTCATCTCCGGAGCCGTCTTATATTTCCTGGGACCTGGGTGGGAAATTAAGAAAACCTGGAGCTGCTGAGAAGCATCTGTAAGAGACGTCATAAATGTCTACATATTTATCATTCACGCTGCAAACCGAAAACCGCCACATCGAAGACGGGAAACCAGCGGCAAAGCAACACGTGAAACACGAAAACTTCTCACACAGGAAAAGCTGGAAGACGAGGAAAAAGAGAAAATGTATACGTGCTGAACAGTGACCCCAAAATACTGCAAACTATCCTCATTTATAACAATATAACATAACCCCCAACATAGGACACGCCTCTAACTCCGCCCAAAACAGGACTAAACTAATCTTACCCAGTCCCCTAAATGCCCCACATAGTAATTATTCCCCCTTTATGTCACCTCACAGTAGTTATACCAGATATGTGCCCCCTCACAGTAGTTATACCAGATATGTGCCCCTCACAGTAGTTATACCAGATATGTGCCCCCTCACAGTAGTTATACCAGATATGTGCCCCCTCACAGTAGTTATACCAGATATGTGCCCCCTCACAGTAGTTATACCAGATATGTGCCCCCTCACAGTAGTTATACCAGATATGTGCCCCCTCACAGTAGTTTACAGATATGTGCCTCACAGTAGTTATACCAGATATGTGCCCCTCACAGTAGTTTTATACCAGATATGTGCCCCTCACAGTAGTTATACCAGATATATGTGCCCCCCTCACAGTAGTCTATACCAGATTGTGCCCCCTCACAGTAGTTATACCAGATATGTGCCCCCTACAGTACCAGATATGTGCCCCCACAGTAGTTATACCAGATATGTGCCCCTCACAGTAGTTATACCAGATATGCCCCCCTGACAGTAGTTTATACCAGATAGTGCCCCTCACAGTAGTTATACCAGATATGCCCCCCTGACAGTAGTTATACAGATATGTTGCCCCCTCACAGTAGTTATACCAGATATGTGCCCCTCTGACAGTAGTTATACCAGATATGTGCTCCATCACAGTAGTTATACCAGATATGTGCCCCTCACAGTAGTTATACCAGATATGTGCTCCATCACAGTAGTTATTTACCAGATATGTGCCCCTCACAGTAGTTTATACCAGATATGTGGCCCCCTCACAGTAGTTATACCAGATATGTGCCCCCTCACAGTAGTTATCCAGATATGTGCCCCTCACAGTAGTTTATACCAGATATGTGCCCCTCACAGTAGTTATACCAGATATGTGCCCCCTCACAGTAGTTATACCAGATATGTGCCCCACTCACAGTAGTTATAGAGATATGTGCCGATATTGATATGTGCCCCCTCACAGTAGTTATACCAGATATGTGCCCAGTAGACAGTAGTTATACCAGATATGTGGCCTCACAGTAGTTATACAGATATGTGCCCCTCACAGTAGTTATACCAGATATGTGCCCTCACAGTAGTTATACCAGATATGTCCCCCTACAGTAGTTATACCAGATATGTGCCCCTCACAGTAGTTATACCAGATATGTGGCCCTCACAGTAGTTATACAGATATGTGCCCCATCACAGTAGTTATAGCCCCCCCTCACAGTAGTTATAGATTGTGCCCCTCAGTAGTTATACCAGATATGTGCCCTCACATAGTACAGTAGTTATACCAGATATGTGCCCCTCACAGTAGTTATACCAGATATGTGCCCCTCACAGTAGTTATACCAGATATGTGCCCCTCACAGTAGTTATACCAGATATGTGGCCCCTCACAGTAGTTATTCCAGATATGGCCCCTCACAGTAGTTATACCAGATATGTGCCCCTCACAGTAGTTATACCCCAGATAAATATTATACCAGATATGTGCCCCTCACAGTAGTTATACCAGATATGTGCCCCATAGTTATTCCAGATATGGGCCCCTCACAGTAGTTATACCAGATATGTGCCCCTCACAGTAGTTATACCAGATATTGCCCCTCACAGTAGTTATAGATATGGTGCCCCCCTCACAGTAGTTATGACCAAAAGTATGACCAATCCGCAAGTAACTCCAAATTGCCAACCGGGCATCCGCACCAAGACGGATCCGGAATGACCCCAATGCAAGTCAATGGGGGTGGATCCGTCTGGTGTGACCATAATGGTAACCGGATCCGCCCTCCATTGACTTTCAATGGAGTCCATTACGGATCCGGCTACACATAGACACATACAGACACAGACACACACATAAACATAAACATACACACACATATAGACATACAAACACACATACATACTTACATGCTCCCGGCAGGTCTTCGGAGCGTCAGGGACAGGAGGGCTCACACAGGTCACGATTCCCCACAGCGCCCTCTGCTGGGCGCCTGGTGGAATCGTCATGATTCCACCAGGCGCCCAGCAGAGGGCGCTGTGCGGAATCGTGACCTGTGTGAGCCGTCCTGTCCCTCTGACGCTCCGAAGACCTGCCGGGAGCATGTAAGTATGTATGTGTGTTTGTATGTCTATATGTGTGTGTATGTTTATGTTTATGTTTATGTGTGTGTATGTACTGTGTGACATGTGTGGGGCTGGAGCGCGGTTCCGGCTCCACACATGTCACTGCGGCAGGCCTGATCCGGCAGCACCCTTCAACCTGCCGGATCAGGCCTGCCGCCAGTGTGAAAGTAGCCTTAACAGCAATTACTTGCAAAGTCAATATTTGCCTAGAAAATGAACTTTATCCCCCAAAACACATTTCAACATCATTGCAGCCCTGCCTTAAAAGGACCAGCTAACATGGTTTCAGTGATTGCTCCATTAACACAGGTGTGGGTGTTGAATGAGGACAGGGCTGGAGATCAATCTGTCATGATTAAGTAAGAATGACACCACTGGACACTTTAAAAGGAGGCTGGTGCTTGGCATCATTGTTTCTCTTCTGTTAACCATGGTTATCTCTAAAGAAACACGTGCAGTCATCATTGCACTGCACAAAAATGGCCTAACAGGGAAGAGTATCGCAGCTAGAAAGATTGCACCTCAGTCAACAATCTATCGCATCATCAAGAACTTCAAGGAGAGAGGTTCCATTGTTGCCAAAAAGGCTCCAGGGCGCCCAAGAAAGACCAGCAAGCGCCAGGACCGTCTCTTAAAAGTGTTTCAGCAGCGGGATCGGCTACCAGCAGTGCAGAGCTTGCTCAGGAATGGCAGCAGGCAGGTGTGAGTGCATCTGCACGCACTGTGAGGCGGAGACTCTTGGAGCAAGGCCTGGTCTCAAGGAGGGCAGCAAAGAAGCACTTCTCTCCAGAAAAAACATCAGGGACAGACTGATATTCTGCAAAAGGTACAGGGAGTGGACTGCTGAGGACTGGGGGAAAGTCATTTTCTCTGATGAATCCCCTTTTCGATTGTTTGGGACATCTGGAAAACAGCTTATTCGGAGAAGACGAGGTGAGCGCTACCACCAGTCTTGTCTCATGACAACTGTAAAGCATCCTGAAACCATTCATGTGTGGGGTTGCTTCTCAGCCAAGGGAATCGGCTCTCTCACAGTCTTGCCTAAAAACACAGCCATGAATAAAGAATGGAACCAGAATGTCCTCCGAGAGCAACTTCTCCCAACCGTCCAAGAGCAGTTTGGCGATCAACAATGCCTTTTCCAGCATGATGGAGCACCTTGCCATAAAGCAAAGGTGATAACTAAATGGCTCAGGGAACAAAACATAGAGATTTTGGGTCCATGGCCTGGAAACTCCCCAGATCTTAATCCCATTGAGAACTTGTGGTCAATCATCAAGAGACGGGTGGACAAACAAAAACCTACAAATTCTGACAAAATGCAAGCATTGATTGTGCAAGAATGGACGGCTATCAGTCAGGATTTGGTCCAGAAGTTGATTGAGAGCATGCCAGGGAGAATTGCAGAGGTCCTGAAGAAGAAGGGTCAACACTGCAAATATTGACTTGCTGCATTAACTCATTCTAACTGTCAATATAAGCTTTTGTTACTCATAATATGATTGTAATTATATTTCTGTATGTGGTAAAAACATCTGACAAACAGACATAAAAACCAGAGGGCAGCAGATCATGTGAGAATAGAAGATTTGTGTCATTCTCAAAACTTTTGGCCATGACTGTAGATTCCTGCATTCAATCTTATTGTCTTGTAGCTGTCTTAAAAGCAATTCTTTAATTTACACTGAATACTGAATGAGTTTATGTAGCTGCCTGTTCCATCCTGTCGTGTCCTCCTGTGAAACACAATGTAAATGTCCTTTACATCTGTTCAATGTGAGGTTATGTATAAATTTATATTAAACACATATAGATATTTTCCTACAGATATGTGCCCCCTCAGTAGTTATGGTCAGTGAAGTCACTGTGTACATACATTACTTATCCTGTACTAATCCTGAGTCACACCCTGTATTATACTCCAGAGCTGCACTCACTATTCTGCTGGTGCAGTCACTGTGTACATACATTACTTATCCTGTACTAATCCTGAGTTACACCCTGTATTATACTCCAGAGCTGCACTCACTATTCTGCTGGTGCAGTCACTGTGTACATACATTACTTATCCTGTACTGATCCTGAGTTACATCCTGTATTATACTCCAGAGCTGCACTCACTATTCTGCTGGTGCAGTCACTGTGTACATACATTACTTATCCTGTACTGATCCTGAGTTACATCCTGTATTATACTCCAGAGCTGCACTCACTATTCTGCTGGTGCAGTCACTGTGTACATACATTACTTATCCTGTACTGATCCTGAGTTACATCCTGTATTATACTCCAGAGCTGCACTCACTATTCTGCTGGTGCAGTCACTGTGTACATACATTACTTATCCTGTACTGATCCTGAGTTACATCCTGTATTATACTCCAGAGCTGCACTCACTATTCTGCTGGTGCAGTCACTGTGTACATACATTACTTATCCTGTACTGATCCTGAGTTACATCCTGTATTATACTCCAGAGCTGCACTCACTATTCTGCTGGTGCAGTCACTGTGTACATACATTACTTATCCTGTACTGATCCTGAGTTACATCCTGTATTATACTCCAGAGCTGCACTCACTATTCTGCTGGTGCAGTCACTGTGTACATACATTACATCCTGTACTGATCCTGAGTTACATCCTGTATTATACTCCAGAGCTGCACTCACTATTCTGCTGGTGCAGCCACTGTGGTACATACATTGACTTATCCTGTACTGATCCTGAGTTATATCCTGTATTATACCCCAGGAGCTGCACTCACTATTCTGCTGGTGCAGTCACTGTGTACATACATTACTTATCCTGTACTGATCCTGAGTTATATCCTGTATTATACTCCAGAGCTGCACTCACTATTCTGCTGGTGCAGTCAGTGTACATACATTACTTATCCTGTACAGATCCTGAGTTACATCCTGTATTATACTCCAGAGCTGCACTCACTATTCTGCTGGTGCAGTCACTGTGTACATACATTACTTATCCTGTACTGATCCTGAGTTACATCCTGTATTATACTCCAGAGCTGCACTCACTATTCCTGCTGGTGCAGTCACTGTGTACATACATTACTTATCCTGTACTGATCCTGAGTTACATCCTGTATTATACTCCAGAGCTGCACTCACTATTCTGCTGGTGCAGTCACTGTGTACATACATTACTTATCCTGTACTGATCCTGAGTTACATCCTATATTATACTCCAGAGCTGCACTCACTATTCTGCTGGTGCAGTCACTGTGTACATACATTACTTATCCTGTACAGATCCTGAGTTACATCCTGTATTATACTCCAGAGCTGCACTCACTATTCTGCTGGTGCAGTCACTGTGTACATACATTACTTATCCTGTACTGATACCGAGTTACATCCTGCATTATACCCCAGAGCTGCACTCACTATTCTGCTGATGGAGTCACTGTGTACATAAATAACTTGGCTCTAAAGTTGGAAAAAAAAACTGATTATTACTTATATGACGGAGGCACCCAGTTCAGACACCGCCATGCAGTATTGTTCCTCTCATACATAATACTCAAGGTGGTCACAAGCCTCAGAGGCATTAGATATTTGTGGTGGCGCCTCTGAGAGCTCCCACATACAGGTCTATATCTCCTAACATGGTACCGTACATGTGTGGCCCCCGCAGTGTTGGTACAGTCTGCCCCCATGGCAGGGCATGTCCATTGGCTTATATGTTAATGTAATTCTAATACCTGGAAGTACCAAATCATGAGGGGGGAGGGTGGGGGGAGTTCCGGACTCTGTGATTTCTGTTTTATAGGCTTTATCATCAGGCAGAGGACGCTATCTCACATGGCCAGAGCCATACATCACAAGAAGAGATGAGCGAACGTGCTCGTTACGAGCACTGTAACGCTCGGGTCCCGGGTGAAATGCCCGCAGGCATTGCGGATCCGTCTCATCTGCATGTAAGTCAATTGAGGACGGATCGTTTGGTAATGGACACTCATACCAAACGGTTCCGGTCCTCACCCGTCTTAAAGTCAGTGGGGACTGAACCGTTTAGTATGAGTGTCATACCAAACGATCCGTCCTCATTGACTTACATGCAGATGAGGACGGATCCGCAATACGAGCACTGCTCGCTCATCTCTAATCACAAGCTGTTAGGGGTGTGTCCAGATTGTGAATGAAGCTGTGGTAGTGACTGGAGTATTCAACGTGATGCCAAGGTGTAATTATTGCTGCAGCTCTACATGTGACTGGAGTACAAACCATGACGTAACGGCAGAATTGTGACTGCAGCTCTATATGTGACTGGAGCATAATGTGGAAGAATGTGGATAAAGCTTTGGATGTGACTGGAGTATAAAACATGATGTAGCAGCAGAATTGTGGCTGCAGCTTTAGATGTGACTGGAGTATAAAACATGATGTAGCAGCAGAATTGTGGCTGCAGCTTTAGATGTGACTGGAGTATAAAACATGATGTAGCAGCGGAATTGTGGCTGCAGCTTTAGATGTGACTGGAGTATAAACATGATGTAGGTGCAGAATTGTGGCTGCAGATTTAGATGTGACTGGAGTAAAAACATGATGCAGCAGCAGAATTGTGGCTGCAGCTTTAGAGATGTGACTGGAGTATAAAACTGATAGCAGGCAGAATTGTGGCTGCAAGCTTTAGATTGTGACTGGAGTATAAAACATGATGTAGGCAGCAGAGAATTGTGGCTGCAGCTTTAGATGTGACTGGAGTATAAAACATGATGCAGCAGCAGAATTGTGGCTGCAGCTTTAGATGTGACTGAGTATATAAAACATGATGTAGCAGCAGAATTGTGGCTAGCGCTTTAATGTGACTAGAGTATAAAACATGGATGTAGCAGCAGAATTGTGGCTGGCAGCTTTAGATGTGACTAGAGTATAAAACATGATGTAGCAGCAGAATTGTGGCTGCAGCTTTAGAATGTGACTGGAGTATAAAACATGATGTAGCAGCGAATTGTGGCTGCAGCTTTAGATGTGACTGAGTATAAAACATGATGAGCAGCAGAATTGTGGCTGCAGCTTAGATGTGACTGGAGTATAAAACATGATGTAGCAGCAGAATTGTGGCTGCAGCTTTAGATGTGACTGAGTATAAAACATGATGCAGCAGCAGCAGAATTGTGGCTGCAGCTTTAGATGTGACTGGAGTATAAAAATGATGTAGCAGCGGAATTGTGGCTGCAGCTTTAGATTGTGACTGGAGTATAAAACATGATGTAGGCAGCAGAATTGTGGGCTGCAGCTTTAGATGTGACTGGAGTATAAACATGATGTAGCAGAGAATGTGGCTGCAGCTTTAATGTGACTGGAGTATAAAAATGATGCAGCAGCAGAATTGTGGCTGCAGCTTTAGATGTGACTGGAGTATAAAACATGATGTAGCAGCAGAATTGTGGCTGCAGCTTTAGATGTGACTGGGAGTATAAAACATGATGTAAGCAGCAGAATTGTGACTGCAGCTTTAGATGTGACTGGAGTATAAAACATGATGTCGCAGCAGAATTGTGACTGCAGCTTAGATGTGACTGGAGTATAAAACATGATGTAGCAGCAGAATTGTGGCTGCAGCTTTAGATGTGACTGGAGTATAAAACATGATGCAGCAGCAGAATTGTGACTGCAGCTTTAGATGTGACTGGAGTATAAAACATGATGTAGCAGCGGAATTGTGGCTGCAGCTTTTAGATAGTGACTGGAGTATAAAACATGATGCAGCAGCAGCAGAATTGTGGCTGCAGCTTTAGATGTGACTGGAGTATAAAAACATGATTGTAGCAGCAGAATGTGGCTGCAGCTTTAGATGTGACTGGAGTATAAAAACATGATGTAGGCAGCAGAATTGTGGCTAAAGCTTTAGATGTGACTGGAGTATAAAACATGATGCAGCCAGCAGCAGAATTGTGGCTGCAGCTTTAGATGTGACTGGAGTATAAAACATGATGTAGCAGCGGAATTGTGGCTGCAGCTTTAGATGTGACTGGAGTATAAAACATGATGTAGCAGCGGAATTGTGGCTGCAGCTTTAGATGTGACTGGAGTATAAAACATGATGTAGGTGCTGAATTGTGGCTGCAGCTTTAGATGTGACTGGAGTATAAAACATGATGTAGCAGCAGAATTGTGGCTGCAGCTTTAGATGTGACTGGAGTATAAAACATGATGTAGCAGCAGAATTGTGGCTGCAGCTTTAGATGTGACTGGAGTATAAAACATGATGCAGCAGCAGAATTGTGGCTGCAGCTTTAGATGTGACTGGGTATAAAACATGATGCAGCAGCAGAATTGTGGCTGCAGCTTTAGATGTGACTGGAGTATTAAAAACATGATGTAGCAGCAGAAATTGTGGCTGCAGCTTTAGATGTGACTGGAGTATAAAACATGATGCAGCAGCAGAATTGTGGCTGCAGCTTTAGATGTGACTGGAGTATAAAACATGATGTAGCAGCAGAATTGTGGCTGCAGCTTTAGATGTGACTGGAGTATAAAACATGATGCAGCAGCAGAATTGTGGCTGCAGCTTTAGATGTGACTGGAGTATAAAACATGATGCAGCAGCAGAATTGTGGCTGCAGCTTTAGATGTGACTGGAGTATAAAACATGATGTAGCAGCAGAATTGTGACTGCAGCTTTAGATGTGACTGGAGTATAAAACATGATGTAGCAGCAGAATTGTGACTGCAGCTTTAGATGTGACTGGAGTATAAAACATGATGTAGCAGCAGAATTGTGGCTGCAGCTTTAGATGTGACTGGAGAGTAATGATGCAGCAGCAGAATTGTGGCTGCAGCTTTAGATGTGACTGGAGAGTAATGATGCAGCACAGTGGAGCTGTTTGGAGTCACGTTGTATCGAGCTCCTTCCTTGCAGTCATTAAGGCTTCCTCTCATTTTCTCCTCATCTCTCTCGCTGCACATGCCGGCCGTATATTAAATTCTTCTTTTTCTAGAAGTGATGTCTGAAATCTCAGCGAGAAGACAGAATTATCCGGAGCAGACAGAAGAGCCTCTGCATTCACCCTCGGGGTCACCTGAATTGTCTGCAGAAGTTAATTACGTTCTTAAGACGTCTTCAGACGATGTAACTTTCCTGTAAATGTCTCTTTTTCAGGTGGAGCGCCGGGCAGCCATTGTTCTCCGCTGCATAAAACCGTCCTCTCGCCGCTCTCTCCCGGGCGATAAGTATGGGTACGGCTGCCAATTTCCCTCTCACCATCTGCCTTCCTGTCTCCGAACCTGGACGCCCACACGGAATCCCATTTGGCTGCCGCTCGTCCCCTCGTCCTCCTCGTCTTCACTTTATTTATTTCAAAGTATCTATTTTTATTTATTTTTTGCAATTTAATATCAGAAGAAAATTTTTAATTTAACATTTCCTCTTCGCTGCTCCCCCCCCCCTTTCCCCCTCCTTCCAAAAAAAACCAAGCAGGATTAAAAGTAGATTAAAGCGTGGCGTCGCCGGCGATGGTAATGTCTCTGATATTTTATGGCGCACGCTGCCAGGAGTGATTGAATCCGCGCTCCACTAATGCAGCGAGGTGGCGGCTTTCATGAGGTTTGTGATTAGAGGGAGGATTTGGAATCTGCATGATGAGATTTGTCTGCTGGGCGATGAGAGGTGAGCGCCGACGAGCCCCTCATACCTGCCAGATTACCGAGGCCACGAAAGGTGAGGAGCTTAATGTCCCCCGCACTCTGCGGGCACTGCTCAGCCGCTGGTCCACCTCCAGAGCCTCCATCCGTAATGGGGACAACATGTTCACTTCCAGTGGCCGCTCTTCGGCGAGAAGACTAATCTCACCTTAAAAAGGAACTCCACCCAAAATATAGAACCGTTCCCTAAAACCAGGGTCCCCGATGCAAACCTCCAAATACCTGGGGGCAATGCCGGATTATAGGAGGGGCGAAAGGGCCCCCAGCTCCCTCCAGTCCTCCAAGGGAGTTTGGTAGATTTTATACATTGGCATGCAGAGATATCCACATTCATTGCTCTGCTAGATTTATATAACGTTGTCAGCAGAAGGGAAGTGTCCTTTCTGCTGCAGCTCAGGACGTGTGTCCTTTCTGTTGGAGCTCTCTCCCTATCACAGCTCAGGAGGCGTGTCTCAGCTCTCCCTATCACAGCTCAGGAGGCATGTCTCAGCTCTCCCTATCACAGCTCAGGAGGTGTGTCTTAGCTCTCCCTATCACAGCTCAGGAGGTGTGTCTTAGCTCTCCCTATCACAGCTCAGGAGGCGTGTCTCAGCTCTCCCTATCACAGCTCAGGAGGTGTGTCTTAGCTCTCCCTATCACAGCTCAGGAGGCGTGTCTCAGCTCTCCCTATCACAGCTCAGGAGGCGTGTCTCAGCTCTCCCTATCAAGCTCAGGAGGCGTGTCTCAGCTCTCCCTATCACAGCTCAGGAGGCGTGTCCATGCTCTCCCTATCACAGCTCAGGAGGTGTGTCTTAGCTCTCCCTATCACAGCTCAGGGGGTGTGTCTATGCTTTGCCTATCACAGCTCAGGAGGCGTGTCTCAGCTCTCCCTATCACAGCTCAGGAAGTGTGTCTTAGCTCTCCCTATCACAGCTCAGGAGGCGTGTCTCAGCTCTCCCTATCACAGCTCAGGGGGTGTGTCTATGCTCTCCCTATCACAGCTCAGGAGGCGTGTCCATGCTCTCCCTATCAAGATCAGGAGGCGTGTCTTAGCTCTCCCTATCACAGCTCAGGAGGCGTGTCTGAGCTCTCCCTATCACAGCTCAGGAGGTGTGTCTTAGCTCTCCCTATCACAGCTCAGGAGACGTGTCATGCTCTCCCTATCACAGCTCAGGAGGCGTGTCTATGCTCTCCCTATCACAGCTTCAGGAGGCGTGTCTCAGCTCTCCCTATTCACAGCTCAGGAGGCGTGTCCATGCTCTCCCTATCACAGAGCAAGGAGGCGTGTCCTGAGCTCTCCCTTATCACAGCTCAGGAGGCGTGTCCATGCTCTCCCTATCACAGCTCAGGAGGCGTGTGCTATGCTCTGCCTATCATAGCTCAGGGGGCGTGTCTCAGCTCTCCCTATCACAGCTCAGGAGGCGTGTCCATGCTCTCCCTATCAGCAGCTCAGGAGGCGTGTCTATGCTCTGCCTATCACAGCTCAGGAGGCGTGTCTCAGCTCTCCCTATCACAGCTCAGGACGGCGTGTCTATGCTCTTCCCTATCACAGCTCAGGAGGTGTGTCTCAGCTCTCCCTATCACAGCTCAGGAGGCGTGTCTCAGCTCTCCCTATCACAGCTCAGGAGGCGTGTCCATCGCTCTCCCTATCACAGAGCAGGAGGCGTGTCTGAGCTCTCCCTATCACAGCTCAGGAGGCGTGTCCATGCTCTCCCTATCACAGCTCAGGAGGCGTGTCTATGCTCTGCCTATCACAGCTCAGGAGGCGTGTCTCAGCTCTCCCTATCACAGCTCAGGAGGCGTGTCTATGCTCTCCCTATCACAGCTCAGGAGGTGTGTCTCAGCTCTCCCTATCACAGCTCAGGAGGCGTGTTCAGCGCTCCCTATCACAGCTCAGGGGACATGTCCATGCTCTTCCTATCACAGCTAAGGAAGCTGAAGGATGAAACTGAGCATGTGTGGCCATCTCAGTGAGCAGGACAAAGAATTAAGGAAAAGAACAGACAGCAGGTGGCGCTATACAGATATATTTTGCTGAATAACTTTACAAAAATTTGAATTATGTTCAATTAGAAAAATTTTCAGATCCAGGTGCTGGCTGGGAAACAGAAGAATATTTTTTGTGGGGCAACCCCTTTAAAGATGAAACACAACATAAAAATAACACACCTTAAATCACCTCTTAGGGTTAAAAAAGTTTTCTGACATTTTACTACTGATGAGCTCTCCTCAGGACAGGTCATCAGTATCTGATAGGTGGGGGTCCGACACCCGGGACCTCAGACAATCAGCAGTCTGAGAAGACACTGACGCTCCTGTGTTTCCGGCACTTTGTTCTGCTGTACACATGGCCATCGAGAGGACCGAGGCTGTCACCCATCACCACCAGAAAATACAGCCTGCCCAGCCGTGTGGTCATCATAACAGTAATAGGTAAGCAAAAAATCGGCTTTATGTATCACCATACAAATAATTGGACCTGCCGGTGGTCTGGTGGTCTCATCTCGTGTTAGTAATAGTGAGATGAGACAATGGCAGTCAACAAGGACAGTGGAGGTCAAGTGAAGGTCTAGAAGACCAAGAAAAATAATTTCAGAGACAGCTGCTCCTAGAATTGCTAGAAAGGCAAATCAGAAACCCCGCTTGACTGCAAAAGACCTTCAGGAAGATTTAGCAGACTCTGGAGTTGTGGTACAATCTTCTACTGTTCAGCGACACCCGCACAAATATGGCTTGCTTTCATGGACAGTCTTCAGAAGAAAACCTCTCCTGCATCAGAAAAACATTTAAACCAGACTGGTGCATTTTGGAAACCTGTGGACCGATGAGCTTAAAGGAGAACTCTTTGGCCATAATGAGCAAAGGTATGTGTGGAGAAAAAAGGGCCCAGAATTTCATGGACAGAACCCCTCTCCGACCATTAAGAGTGGATCAATCACGCTTCGGGGTTGTGTTGCAGCCAATGGCGCGGGGAACATTTCATGGGTGGAGGGAAGAATGGATTCAATGAAATTCCAGCAAATTCTGGAAGCAAACATAACAAGATTCACATAACTAGACAAAAAGTTAAACCTCTGTGACAGAAACGCTCAATATTTTCATAAAGACCAATTGAAAAAATGATTTTTAGCCCAAAATGAGTACAACGCAATCATAAACAAAACTTGCCCCTGAAGGTGTACATAGCCTTTAATCTGTCATCTATCACTTTAAGCTTTTTGGAGTCATTTCATCTTCAGTTTGTTTAACTGATCACAGTAAGGGCTCCTGCACACAAACGTATTTGTTTTCTGTGTCTGTTTTTTTTTTTTTTTTGTACACCGTATGCTGAACCATTCACTTCAATGGGTCAGTGAAAAAACGGATGCAATACGGATCCGTATTTTGTGGACCACCAAATACATACGGTCAGAAGAATGTCAGAAGAACAGAAAAAAATGGATCCTGTTGCACAGTTGGCATCCGTTTTTATCAATGGAAAAAATATACTGCATGCAGGTCCTTCCCTCACAACCTCCTCCGGGGCCTCCTTGCAATGCAGCTCTTATTACAGGTTGTCTCCCTCTCACAGAGGCCAGACTGCGGCACCACATGACTTGAGGACCTGTTCATAGGACCATAGGTCCTTCAGCCACTTCTGAATGCATCTATAGGTTACACCTACACTGCATACCTCCCAACTGTCCCGGATCCAGCGTGACTGTCCCGGAATACAGTGGCAGTCCCGCTGTCCTGCTACGGGGGAGGTATGTCCCGGTTTCTGGCAGCTGTCCCTACATCCATAGGACGCAGAGACAGTTGCCTGTATGGTGATGAAGCAGAGAGCCGGCATCGGCTCACTGCTTCATCCATTCTCCCTCCCATCCCCCCCTGCAGGCTTTCCATACCTCCAGGCAGCTCTCCACACCTTTGGTCTGGGCGGGGGGCCGGGCCGGCTGTCAGTCAGCCTTGGCTCCGCCCCCTCCAGACTAGAGAAGAAGAAGATGTCCTGCTGGTGATGCTGCTAGGAAGAAGGTAAGTATTATGGTGTATATTTTTTCACCTTTCTGTGGATGGCACAAGGTGGGCATATTACTTGGGGACAATATATTACTGGGGGCACAATGTGGACAAGTTACTGGGGGCACAACATAAACTGCAGAGCACAATGTGGGCATATTACTGGGGGACAATATATTACTGGGGGCACAACATAACCTGCAGAGCACAATGTGGACACATTAGTGGGAGCACAACATTACAGGGGGGCACAACATAACCTGCAGAGCACAAAATAGGCATATTACTGGGGGGCACAATGTGGGCATATTACTGGGGGACAATATATTACTGGTTGCACAATGTAGACATGTTACTGGGGGCACATAACTGGGGAATAATTACTATGTTCGGCAGTAAGGGGACTGAGTGGGATTAGGTGTATAGTTATGTTTTGGGCGGAGTTAGAGGCGTGGCCTAGTGGCAAAAAAATTTGCAGCGGCGACGCCCAATTTGTCCCTCTTTGTCCATTTATAAAGTTGGGAGGTATGACACTGCACTCGCCTGACTACACAGTTATGGTGTGGGTGTATCACAGCAACATCTGACTGTGTAATAGAGATCACCTGTAGGGGGCGTGCTTGATGGTTTTCTTAGATTAGATCCTCAAATCCAGTGGTGCACGTCTTCCCTAAGTCACATGAGCTCAATAGTCATATTGGGCATAGAAAGTCTAGGAGTAACACAAGAAATACGAGAAGACGACAGGAAAGCTTGGCCGTATAGTTGTGGGCATGCTCGGTGACCTAAGTAGTTATTTATAGTCTCCATAAAGGCTGATTATTGTGGAAACTTCTAGAGGAAGATTGGATCAAATACTGTGGCTGCTGATAGACCCTGAAGATTCCTGACCACAGAGCAGAGCGCTCATATGAGATGCGATCTTCAGATTCTCTCAGCTCTCACCTCTCTGTCCGTTATTTCTGGTAATCCATACAGTAACCAATATGGAGGTGCAGACTGGACTAGAACCAGTACATGATCCACACCGGCTCCACTTCTACATTCTGTGTAGTTCCCCTTTAAGGGCTCAGATCTACAGTCCTGATTATTCTGCATCTGAGGTATTGTATTCAGAGAGCGGGAGGTAAAATGTTTTCTTAGGAGACGATATCTGCAGAAATAATTATTTCCCAATTAAACGCTATCATTACATTACATATATATATAGAAGGGCCGGCGTCGCCTCCCCCGGGGGCGCACAGAATTAACTCCGCATTTTCAGCTTCTTTATATGTTTAATTAAAAAGTAATTACTTCTCGCTTTAATTAAAACGTAAGATATTAGAAGCAACAGGAGGCTTTATATAGATGTGCGCAAAGAGATGAACTGCGCCAATAAAAGAAACCGCGCCAAAGAAAAGAACTGCGCCAAAAAATAAAGAACGGTGCTGAAGAAAGGAACTGCGCCAAAGAACTGCGCCAAAAATGGAATAGAACTGAAAAGAACAAAGATTATGCAACTAAAAAAAAGAAAACTGCGCAAAGAAGAAACTGCCCAAAGAAAGAAACTGCGCCAAAGAAAAGAACTGCGCCAAAGAAAAAGCGCCAACTGCGCAAAGAAAAGAACTGCGCAAAGAAAAAGAACTGCGCCAAAGAAAGGAACTGCGGCCAAAGAAAAGAACTGCCGCAAAGAAAAGAACTGCGCCAAAGAAAAGAACTGCGCCAAAGAAAAGAAACTGCCCAAAGAAAAGAACTGCGAAAAGAAACTGCGCCAAAGAAAAGAAACTGCAAACCAAAGAAGGAACTGCAAAAGAGAACCAAAGAAAGAAACTGCGCCAAAGAAAAGAACTGCGCCAAAGAAAGAAACTGCCAAAGAAAAGAACTGCAAAAGAAAAGAACTGCACCAAAGAAAAGAACTGCGCCAAAAAAGAAAGGAACTGCGCCAAAGAAAAAACTCGCCAAAGAAAAGAACTGCACCAAAGAAAGAACTGCAAAGAAAAGAACTGCAAAGAAAAGAACTGCCCAAAGAAAGGAACTGCCCCAAAGAAAAGAACTGCGCCAAAGAAAAAAAGAAAGGAACTGCGCCAAAGAAAAGAACTGCGCCAAAGAAAAGAACTGCAAAGAAAAAAGAAAGAACGAACTGCGCCAAAGAAAAGAACTGCGCCAAAGAAAGAAAGGCAACTGCCGAAAGAACCAAAGAAAAGAAACTGCGCCAAAGAAAAGAACTGCACCAAAGAAAAACTGAACTGAAAAAAAGAAAAGAAAGGAACTGCGCCAAAGAAAAGAACTGCGCCAAAGGAAAAGAACTGCACCAAAGAAAAGAACTGCACCAAAGAAAGAAAGGAACTGCGCCAAAGAAAAGAACTGCGCCAAAGAAAAAGAACTGCAAAAGAAAAACTGCGCCAAAGAAAGAACTGCTGCCCAAAGAAAAGAACTGCAAAGAACTGCAAAGAAAAGAACTGCCCAAAGAAAAGAAAAGCGCCAACTGCAAAGAAAAAGAACTGCAAAGAAAGGAACTGCGCCAAAGAAAAGAACTGCGCCAAAGAAAAGAACTGCACCAAGAAAAAGAACTGCGCCCAAAGAAAGGAACTGCGCCAAAGAAAAGAACTGCGCCAAAAAAAAAGCCAAAGAAAAGCTGCGCCAAAGAAAAGAACTGCGCCAAAGAAAAGAACTGCACCAAAGAAAAGAACTGAAACTGCGCCAAAGAAAAGAACTGCACCAAAGAAAAGAACTGCGCCGCCAAAGAAAGGAACTGCGCCAAAGAAAACAACTGACCAAAGAAAAACTGCGCCAAAGAAAAGAACTACGCCAAAGAAAAGAACTGCACCAAAGAAAGAACTGCCGCCAAAGAAAAAGAACTGCCACTGCAAAGAAAAGAACTGCACCAAAGAAAAGAACTGCGCCAAAGAAAAGAACTGCGCCAAAGAAAAGAACTGCGCCAAAGAAAAGAACTGCGCCAAAGAAAAGAACTGCGCCAAAGAAAGAAAAACTACGCCAAAGAAAAGAAACTGCGCCAAAGAAAAGAACTGCGCCAAAAGAAAGGAACTGCGCCCAAAGAAAAGAAACTGCGCCAAAGAAAAGAACTGCCACCAAAGAAAAAGAAACTGCGCGCCAAAGAAAGAAACTGCGCCAAAGAAAAGAACTGCGCCAAAGAAAAGAACTGCGCCAAAGAAAGAAACTGCGCCAAAGAAAAGAACTGCGCCAAAGAAAGAAACTGCGCCAAAGAAAAGAACTGCGCCAAAGAAAGAAACTGCCCAAAGAAAACAAAAAAAGAAAACTGCGCCAAAGAAAGAAAAAAGAAACTTGCGCCAAAGAAAAGAACTGCGCCAAAGAAAGAAACAGCACGAAAGAAAAGAACTGCGCCAAAGAAAGGAAATGCGCCAAAGAAAAGAACTGAATTACGATCAAGCCTTGCAATGATATTGGGAAGTGTCTTCATCACTATGTATCTCTCAGGAGGTGGAGAGGACAGAGCGATGTTCTGCAGATCTCTAGAGGTCAGAGGTGTAATAATCTGCAGGATATATCACTGTGTATCTGTCAGGAGGTGGAGAGGACAGAGCGATGTTCTGCAGATCTGTAGAGAGGTCAGAGATGTAATAATCTGCAGGATATATCACTATGTATCTGTCAGGAGGTGGAGAGGACAGAGCGATGTTCTGCAGATCTCTAGAGGTCAGAGATGTAATAATCTGCAGGATATATCACTATGTATCTGTCAGGAGGTAGAGAGGACAGAGCGATGTTCTGCAGATCTCCAGAGAGGTCAGAGGTGTAATAATCTGCAGGATATATCACTATGTATCTGTCAGGAGGTGGAGAGGACAGAGCGATGTTCTGCAGATCTCCAGAGAGGTCAGAGGTGTAATAATCTGCAGGATATATCACTATGTATCTGTCAGGAGGTAGAGAGGACAGAGCGATGTTCTGCAGATCTGTAGAGAGGTCAGAGATGTAATAATCTGCAGGGTATATCACTGTGTATCTGTCAGGAGGTGGAGAGGACAGAGCGATGTTCTGCAGGATGATACAGTTATCTAGATATAATAAGCATCTACCATTCTGAACTCTTGTATGATCTGCAGCTCATTCCGCCCGGTCGTTGCTGGACCATGATGCACTGGGCTCGCCGTGACCCCGGAGCCGCAGACCGTCCCTCCTCTCTGCTGCACTCAGGAGCCGCATGTGTCCATTACGCCCGCAGACCACACTTATTGCAGCCGTTTATAGTCCCTGGATGGCGACCTCTCCGCCCGGTCGCGGCCGCTGTGAGGAAAAGGAAATGAGATGAATATTACATGAAGTTATTTCTCCATTTAACACATTAACCCGCTGACCCCCGCAGAGCAAGCGGGCCGGAGCGCTACCCGTAATCTCATGACAGGACGGAGCTTCCTGGTAGCATCCGCAGACTGTGGCCTCCATATGTGTGGGATGCAGGAGGCACAAACCTCCAGATGTGAGGAACATGTTCCTGTTCACTGACAGCAAGCAGAGATCTTGAAGATTAGCTCATTTCACGTGTCAATTTCCTCCTGTTTGGGGCAGAGCTGAGGGGGAGGGCTCCTTCTGCAGACCGTTGCCTTACAGCCAGGACAAGGTTCAGTAATAGTGCCACGGCGGCCGCTGATCTCCTCGGACACCTACAATCCTCACAGTTTTCCTGTAGGACACAGATGGGGGTGACAGGCGCAGGCACAGGGACTAACATTTGCAGAACAGTCCTCATCCGCCATGTTTAGTTCCGGCCTCTGAACAAACATCTCTTTAAATGTCAGAAATGAGCGAGTCTGTAAAGAGCGCGGAGCAGAGATCGGGCTGGAGGGCGAGGGGTCCTCGTCACAAGGGCGACAGCGACTTCTCCTTATTTGTTTTCCTTCACATTTCTCATCGGCTCCTTAAATATTTAATAAAGTCAGTGTATGGAGGGCGAGTGTTTACTCTGCGCCCGGTCGGCTCTGCTACAACCATGTCTTTAATTATCTTAGCTTTGTTTGTTGAGTAAGAAGCGATGAGAAGCTACGATAGAAGACATTCCCAAGGTCACATCTCAGGGTCTGGAAGATGCAGAGACGGTGGAAGGAGCGGGGGGTTGGATGGGGTCCCGGGGTGGGGGGGGGGCTCTTGTGGGGTACACCAGTAGATTGGATGACGGCAAGACCTTGAGGGGCATCAACCTTCAGGTCATGGGGGAAAAACTCTGGACCCTGGACCCTTCACCCTCCGGATCCGTGCTGCCGCTAGTGTGAAAGTAGCCTAACTCTGCTATAACTACATCCTGCACACATGACATACCCATACGTAATTTTCTGTTTAGTGTCTATCCAGGAATTGATTTTGCAAATTGGTTTCAAGTTCTGTTCTAATACATTTCATTGCATTTTCATGGCAGTCTGAGATCTGCCTGTCTGCTGCCACCACTAGAGGGAGCTCAGGAGATTACTACATACAGATATATACAGCCACCACTAGAGGGAGCTCAGGAGATTACTACATACATAGATACAGGGAGCTAGGGAGCTCAGGAGATTACTACATACAGATATATACAGCCACCACTAGAGGAGCTCAGGAGATTACTACATACAGATATATACAGCCACTAGAGGAGCTCACACATAGAGGGAGCTCAGGAGATTACTACATACAGATATATACAGCCACCACTAGAGGGAGCTCAGGAGATTACTACATACAGATATATACAGCCACCACTAGAGGGAGCTCAGGAGATTACTACATACAGATATATACAGCACCACTAGAGGGAGCTCAGGAGATTACTACATACAGATATATACAGCCACCACTAGAGGGAGCTCAGGAGATTACTACATACAGATATATACAGCCACCACTAGAGGGAGCTCAGGAGATTACTACATACAGATATATACAGCACCACTAGAGGGAGCTCAGGAGATTACTACATACAGATATATACAGCCACCACTAGAGGGAGCTCAGGAGATTACTACATACAGATATATACAGTACCACCACTAGAGGGAGCTCAGGAGATTACTACATACAGATATATACAGCCACCACTAGAGGGAGCTCAGGAGATTACTACATAATACAGATATATACAGCCCACCACTAGAGGGAGCTCAGGAGATTACTACATACAGAATATACAGCCACCACTAGAGGGAGCTCAGGAGATTACTACATACAGATATATACAGCCACCACTAGAGGGAGCTCAGGAGATTACTACATACAGATATATACAGCACCACTAGAGGAGCTCAGGAGATTACTACATACAGATATATACAGCCACCACTAGAGGGAGCTCAGGAGATTACTACATACAGATATATACAGCCACCACTAGAGGAGCTCAGGAGATTACTACCATACAGATATATACAGCCACCACTAGAGGGAGCTCAGGAGATTACTACATACAGATATATACAGCCACCACTAGAGGGAGCTCAGGAGATTACTACATACAGATATATACAGCCACCACTAGAGGGAGCTCAGGAGATTACTACATACAGATATATACAGCCACCACTAGAGGGAGCTCAGGAGATTACTACATACAGATATATACAGCCACCACTAGAGGAGCTCAGGAGATTACTACATACAGATATATACAGCCACCACTAGAGGAGCTCAGGAGATTACTACATACAGATATATACAGCCACCACTAGAGGGAGCTCAGGAGATTACTACATACAGATATATACAGCCACCACTAGAGGGAGCTCAGGAGATTACTACATACAGATATATATACAGATCACCACTAGAGGGAGCTCAGGAGATTACTACATACAGATATATACAGCCACCACTAGAGGGAGCTCAGGAGATTACTACATACAGATATATACAGCCACACACTAGAGGGAGCTCAGGAGATTACTACATACAGATATATACAGCCACCACTAGAGGGAGCTCAGGAGATTACTACATACAGATATATACAGCCACCACTAGAGGGGAGCTCAGGAGATTACTACATACAGATATATACAGCCACCACTAGAGGGAGCTCAGGAGATTACTACATACAGATATATACAGCCACCACTAGAGGGAGCTCAGGAGATTACTACATACAGATATATACAGCCACTACTAGAGGGAGCTCAGGAGATTACTACATACAGATATATACAGCCACCACTAGAGGGAGCTCAGGAGATTACTACATACAGATATATACAGCCACCACTAGAGGGAGCTCAGGAGATTACTACATACAGATATATACAGCCACCACTAGAGGGAGCTCAGGAGATTACTACATACAGATATATACAGCCACCACTAGAGGGAGCTCAGGAGATTACTACATACAGATATATACAGCCACCACTAGAGGAGCTCAGGAGATTACTACATACAGATATATACAGCCACCACTAGAGGGAGCTCAGGAGATTACTACATACAGATATATACAGCCACCACTAGAGGGAGCTCAGGAGATTACTATATACAGATATATACAGCCACCACTAGAGGGAGCTCAGGAGATTACTACATACAGAATATATAGCCACCACTAGAGGGAGCTCACTATATACAGATTATACAGCCACCACTAGAGGGAGCTCACTATATACAGATTATACAGCCACCACTAGAGGGGACTCTCTACATACAGTTATACAGTCACCACTAGAGGGAGCTCACTACATACAGATCATACAGCCACCACTGGAGGTAGCTCACTACATGCAGATTATATAGCCACCACTAGAGGAGCTCACGACATACAGATTATACAGCCACCACTAGAGGGAGCTCACAACATACAATTATACAGTCACCACTAGAGGGAGCTCACTACATACAGAATATACAGCCACCACTAGAGGGAGCTCGCTATATACAGATTATACAGTCACTACTAGGGGGCGCTTACTACATACAGATCATACAGCCACCACTAGAGGGAGCTCACTACATTACAGATTATACAGCCACCACTAGAGGGAGCTCACTACATACAGATTATACAGCCACCACTAGGGGGAGCTCACTACATACAGATTGTACAGCCACCACTAGAGGGAGCTCACTACATACTGATAATACAGCCACCACTAGGGGGAGCTCACTACAAACAGATTATACAGCCACCACTAGGGGGAGCTCACTACATACAGATTATACAGCCACCACTAGAGGGAGCTCACTACATATAGATTATACAGCCACCACTAGAGGGAGCTCACTACATACAGATTATACAGCCACCACCAGAGGGAGCTCACTACATACAGATTATACAGTCACCACTAGAGGGAGCTCACTACATACAGATTATACAGCCACCACTAGAGGGAGCTCAGGAGATTACTGCATACAGATATATACAGCCACCACTAGAGGGAGCTCAGGAGATTACTACATACAGATATATACAGCCACCACTAGAGGGAGCTCAGGAATTCCTACATACAGATATATACAGCCACCACTAGAGGAGCTCAGGAGATACTACATACAGATATATACAGCCACCACTAGAGGAGCTCAGGAGATTACTACATACAGATATATATAGCCACCACTAGAGGGAGCTCACTATATACAGATTATACAGCCACCACTAGAGGGAGCTCACTATATACAGATTATACAGCCACCACTAGAGGGGACTCTCTACATACAGTTATACAGTCACCACTAGAGGGAGCTCACTACATACAGATTATACAGCCACTACTAGAGGGAGCTCTCTACATACAGATTATACAGCCACCACTAGAGGGAGCTCACTACATACAGATCATACAGCCACCACTAGAGGGAGCTCACTACATGCAGATTATACAGCCACCACTAGAGGAGCTCACGACATACAGATTATACAGCCACCACTAGAGGGAGCTCACTACATACAGATTATACAGTCACCACTAGAGGGAGCTCACTACATACAGAATATACAGCCACCACTAGAGGGAGCTCGCTATATACAGATTATACAGTCACTACTAGGGGGCGCTTACTACATACAGATCATACAGCCACCACTAGAGGGAGCTCAGGAGATTACTACATACAGATATATATAGCCACCACTAGAGGGAGCTCACTATATACAGATTATACAGCCACCACTAGAGGGAGCTCACTACATACAGATTATACAGCCACTACTAGAGGGAGCTCTCTACATACAGATTATACAGCCACCACTAGAGGGAGCTCACTACATACAGATTATACAGCCACCACTGGAGGTAGCTCACTACATGCAGATTATACAGCCACCACTAGAGGGAGCTCACGACATACAGATTATACAGCCACCACTAGAGGGAGCTCACTACATACAGATTATACAGTCACCACTAGAGGGAGCTCACTACATACAGAATATAAAGCCACCACTAGAGGGAGCTCGCTATATACAGATTATACAGTCACTACTAGGGGGCGCTTACTACATACAGATCATACAGCCACCACTAGAGGGAGCTCACTACATACAGATTATACAGCCACCACTAGAGGGAGCTCACTACATACAGATTATACATCTACCACTAGAGGGAGCTCACTACATACAGATTATACAGCCACCACTAGAGGGAGCTCACTACATACTGATAATACAGCCACCACTAGGAGGAGCTCACTACAAACAGATTATACAGCCACCACTAGAGGGAGCTCACTACATACAGATTATACAGCCACCACTAGAGGGAGCTCACTACATACAGATTATACAGCCCACCACCAGAGGGAGCTCACTACATACAGATTATACAGCCACCACTAGGGGGAGCTCACTACATACAGATTATACAGCCACCACTAGAGGGAGCTCACTACATACAGATTATACAGTCACCACTAGAGGGAGCTCACTACATACAGATTATACATCCACCACTAGAGGGAGCTCACTACATACAGATTATCCAGCCACCACTAGAGGGAGCTCACTACATACATATTATACAGACACCACTAGAGGGAGCTCACTACATACAGATTATACAGCCACCACTAGAGGGATCTCACTACATATAGATTATACAGCCACCACTAGAGGGAGCTCACTACATACAGATTATACAGTCACCACTAGAGGGAGCTCAGAAGATTTTTGTGTAGACATGTTTAGTGCACAGAAATTTATTACTGTTTAATTTCCTGTGCACTGAGCTCCCCCTAGTGGCGGCAGCAGGCAGACCGTTGTAGAACATGCTCTGTGAGGTGAAGCAGGAGGTGTAGATCTGTATGGAGGAAATTTTCCGTATTTGTGGCAGTTTTCTGATGTACGTACAGTGAAAAATATGATGTTCAGAAAATGCGCATTATATCTTAGGAAGATGCTCCACTTAGTCGGAGAGGCCGGGAGGAGCAGATGACGAGGATTGTGTCTTTTTAAGCTTTTAAGGGTCATAGTAAGCTTTACTCTGGGGCCCTGTGATGGTGCGCTCTGATCACAATGCCACATGCTGAGAGTTGTAGTTCTGCAACATAGTTTAGGGGTCACAACTTCCCTAGATGCTTGGAAAATGTGACCAGATGTTTTCATGGAGTGCCCCCCCCCCTCCCATTAGTCCCAGTTCCCCCAGTGAGTCCACCCTTCTGGGTCCCGCTTTGTCACATTATATCCGGATTGTAGTACCATTTCACGGCTTCATAGCTGAACTACAGGCGCGTCCTGCACAGAGTCGTACGCGGTAATTCATTGGCAGATCCTGCATCGCTGCATTTCCACAAATATAAAACATAAATTATTGATTGGATTTTAATGAGCGCGTTTTAGGCCGAGATTAGAATCATAAATCACACGGAGGCGAGGACTGTAAATAAGATAATCGTATATGCGCCGCGTCCGCCGCCGAGCGAGATCACGCTGCGACCGGAGAAGAAGCCGTCTGCACAAGAGACCTGTGTTTCAATTCCTCACTGTTTTCAAGATCTCTGCTTGCTGGAAGCCACTGGAAACATTCTTGCTTGCATCCAAAGTTTAAAATGTCCTGACCTAATGCTCGTTACAATGTATCAGTCTAGAAGGTGAGGTAAATACAGCAGCAGCACAGATCTATCTCCTGCCCTGATCGTTTGTTACAATGTATCAGTCTAGAAGGTGAGGTAAATACAGCAGTATCTCAGATCTATCTCCCACACTGATTGTTTGTTACAATGTATCAGTCTAGAAGGTGAGGTAAATACCTCAGTAGAACAGATCTATCTCCTGCCCTGATCGTTTGTTACAATGTATCAGTCTAGAAGGTGAGGTAAATACAGCAGTATCTCAAATCTATCTCCTGCCCTGATCGTTTGTTACAATGTATCAGTCTAGAAGGTGAGGTAAATACAGCAGTATCTCAGATCTATCTCCTGCCCTGATTGTTTGTTACAATGTATCAGTCTGGAAGGTAAGGTAAATACAGCAGTATCTCAGATCTATCTCCTGCCCTGATTGTTTGTTACAATGTATCAGTCTAGAAGGTAATATAAATACCTCAGTAGAACAGATCTATCTCCTGCCCTGATTGTTTGTTACAATGTATCAGTCTGGAAGGTAATATAAATACCTCAGTAGAACAGATCTATCTCCTGCCCTGATTGTTTGTTACAATGTATCAGTCTGTTGGCTGTTTATCTCACAGAGGATTGTCTACACTGGAAACATAGTGACAAAGCCTCAGCTGTGAGACATATTAGGGCTTAGGCTCCGTCATTACCCATCCGTTTGCATACGTTTCATCTTCTGGATATAAGTTCTCATTCGCTGACAGCAAGCAGAGACCAGTGACCACAGGGTCCCTCTCTTTGCAGAGGTTGGGGGTTGTCTTTATCTGGTGGGCTGGATGATGAGCCTCCTACATGTGTCTCAAGGGCATAACTATCGAGGTGCAGAGGTAGCAGGACATAGAGGGTTAAATGCCCCCTGCCACATTAGACCCCAGTATTATCCATGGTAGTTGGGGGCCCTTGTGCACAGGGGCCCTGTGGCTTCAGGTTGTTACTTTGTTTCATTTCTGGACTTCCATATTTAGTTTGGGAGATCAGCGGTCCAGTGTTATGATTAGCAGCGCCCTGGGCTCTGATCGTGTACTGAGCGCCGCTTGTCTCCGGGGGCCGTGGTTCCTCGTATATCGGGGCTCTCCTCTGAGCCGGGACTCTATTAATCCCATGTTTAATAACTACCAGCTCAACCGCCCATTGTCCTCCGAGTCCGATCAAAGCAGAGATTTTCTTCATTTCTAATCCGCCGGCTGCCAGCGAGCGGGAATCCCGTAATCCCCAAGGAGTCAAGATGGCGTCCGCTCCAGGTGCACCCTGTCCCCGAATCACACTCCACTTGTACATTTACCTGCATTTGTTTCTATCTCTGCTTGCTGTCAATGTATGGGAATATTCCTGCCTTGACCTAATACTTCTCCCAACTGAGGGTTTGTTACAATTGTATCCAGTTCTGTGAGGTAAACACAGCAGCAGCACAAATGTCTCTCCCGTCCTGAGAGTTTGTTACAATGTATCAGTGCAGGTATCTTATATTATTAATATACGGGGCGAGGGGGGGGGTGGCGCCATCTCTGGGCACACACTGAACATTGTATCTGAACCCCGTGTCTGGCTCCTTCGTGCCTCTTTCTGCTCCTCCTGGCAGTCCCTCCGCCCGGCGGTATTTCTCCTTCATCTCTCTCTGTACCGTGTATCACTTGCATCGATGAAACAAATTACTCAGAGATTTTCTCCAGTTCCTAATGTTGCCCCGGACATGCGGCTGAGCGCGCCCCTCGCCCTCTCGCTGTCCGAATCGTTTTCCAGACGGCGGTGACCAATTTCTTCTGCCTTCTTGTTATTCCTCCTGTAATCTCCCCCGGTTTCTGCAGAAAGCAGCTCTGGCAGCCGGCGATTACTGACTGTCTCCCGGCCGCTCACCGCTAATGGCGCCTGACATGGAAACTCATCCCCAGCGCGTTCCACTCACAAACATTTGCTCCTCGCTATTATAGCTGTCAGGGCCTCGGCTCTCATGGGTCGGCACGCTACCTGCAGAAGACACTGCACTTACAAAGTCTTCACGCCCTCGCTGACACTATATTTCCATTCCTCATGAATCCTGAAATCCGGATAAACCTGTGATTGTTCTATGAAGATAAGAAGAAACAAGTCAATTTACTACGGAACCCAAATGCATAAGTTTTCACACCCTTAGTTATTAATGCATACATTACACTATGATCAGGTTCTTCCTCTGCTGCGCACCTTCCTGCAGTCGCAGTACACACATGGCTCTCAGATATCGGGCACCGTCCCCAGAAGCCAGTCCCATGCCCCGTCATCAACAGCTTGGCGCAGTCAAGGATGACATCATCGTGTAGTGAGTCAGGTGTGAGTGACATCATCTTGTAGTGAGCCAGGGGTGAGTGACATCATTGTGTAGTGAGCCAGGTGTGAGTAACATCATCGTGTAGTGAGCCAGGTGTGAGTAACATCATCGTGTAGTGAGCCAGGTGTGAGTAACATCATCGTGTAGTGAGTCAGGTGTGAGTGACATCATTGTGTAGTGAGTCAGGTGTGAGTGACATCATCATGTAGTGAACAAGGTGCGAGTGACATCATCGTGTAGTGAACAAGGTGCGAGTGACATCATCTTGTAGTGAGCCAGGTGTGAGTGACATCATCGTGTAGTGAACAAGGTGCGAGTGACATCATCTTGTAGTGAGTCAGGTGTGAGTGACATCATCATGTAGTGAGCCAGGTGTGAGTGACATCATCGTGTAGTGAGCTAGGTGTGAGTGACATCATCGTGTAGTGAGTCAGGTGTGAGTGACATCATCGTGTAGTGAGTCAGGGGTGAGTGACATCATCATGTAGTGAGTCAGGGGTGAGTGACATCATCATGTAGTGAGCCAGGTGTGAGTAACATCATCGTGTAGTGAGCCAGGTGTGAGTAACATCATCGTGTAGTGAGCCAGGTGTGAGTGACATCATCATGTAGTGAGTCAGGTGTGAGTGACATCATTGTGTAGTGAGCCAGGTGTGAGTAACATCATCGTGTAGTGAGTCAGGTGTGAGTGACATCATTGTGTAGTGAGTCAGGTGTGAGTGACATCATCATGTAGTGAACAAGGTGCGAGTGACATCATCGTGTAGTGAACAAGGTGCGAGTGACATCATCTTGTAGTGAGCCAGGTGTGAGTGACATCATCGTGTAGTGAACAAGGTGCGAGTGACATCATCTTGTAGTGAGTCAGGTGTGAGTGACATCATCATGTAGTGAGCCAGGTGTGAGTGACATCATCGTGTAGTGAGCTAGGTGTGAGTGACATCATCGTGTAGTGAGTCAGGGGTGAGTGACATCATCATGTAGTGAGTCAGGGGTGAGTGACATCATCATGTAGTGAGTCAGGTGTGAGTTACTTTATCGTGTAGTGAGTCCGGTGTGAGTGACATCATCGTGTAGTGAGCTAGGTGTGAGTGACATTATCGTGTAGTGAGCCAGGTGTGCGTGACATCATGGTGTAGTGAGTCAGGGGTGAGTGACATCATCATGTAGTGACCCAGGTGTGAGTGACATCATGTAGTGAGTCCGGTGTCAGTGACATCATCATGTAGTGAGTCAAGTGTGAGTGACATCATCGTGTAGTGAGCCAGGTGTGCGTGACATCATCGTGTAGTGAGTCAGGGGTGAGTGACATCATCATGTAGTGACCCAGGTGTGAGTGACATCATTGTGTAGTGAGTCAGGGGTGAGTGACATCATTGTGTAGTGAGTCAGGGGTGAGTGACATCATCATGTAGTGACCCAGGGGTGAGTGACATCATTGTGTAGTGAGTCAGGGGTGAGTGACATCATTGTGTAGTGAGTCAGGTGGGAGTGACAACATCGTGTAGTGAGTCAGGGGTGAGTGACATCATTGTGTAGTGAGTCAGGTGTTTGTGACATCATTGTGTAGTGAGCCAGGTGTGAGTGACATCATTGTGTAGTGAGTCAGGTGGGAGTGACATCATTGTGTAGAGAGTCAGGGTGAGTGACATCATCGTGTAGTGAGTCAGGTGTGAGTGACAACATCGTGTAGTGAGCCAGGTGTGAGTGACATCATCGTGTAGTGAGTCAGGGGTGAGTGACATCATCGTGTAGTGAGTCAGGTGTGAGTGACATCATCTTATATTGAGTCAGGTGTGAGTGACATCATCGTGTAGTGAGTCAGGTGTGAGTGACAACATCGTGTAGTGAGCCAGGTGGGAGTGACATCATTGTGTAGAGAGTCAGGGGTGAGTGACATCATCGTGTAGTGAGTCAGGTGTGAGTGACATCATCGTGTAGTGAGCAAGGTGGGAGTGACATCATCGTGTAGTGAGTCAGGGGTGAGTGACATCATCGTGTAGTGAGTCAGGGGTGAGTGACATCATCGTGTAGTGAGTCAGGGGTGAGTGACATCACCATGTCTATTGCATTGAGCCACCCACCGAAGGAGATCTGCTCTAAGGGATCTGCTCCATTCATCAAGGTAATGAGACGAGGTGGAAGCATCACCAAATCATGGATTCTGACGCGTGTGTCTACGTAACATGGAACTTACATATGAAACACGCCACATCCATCATGGCAGAAATGACCACCCCCACAAAGAACCGCATCTAGGGTGATGTCACTGAGGTGTAAGGTCCTGGCAGGGTCTAACTAGACATCAGAATCCCAGTCCTTCCTGTAAGTACAGCCCTGACATAACTGGTCATTCCCAATAACTGGAAGACCCCTTTAAAAAAAAAAGTCTCCTGTCAACCGGTAATCACCAAAAAAATGGAGTCATGGGACAATGTACGGCACTGCTCCCCCCAAACAGCGGCAGTGCTGACAGTGTAACCAGGGTGCGGTGATACAATGTAACCAGTCATGCATTAGTCCATTACCTGCTTCCCTCTTATTCTAATTTGCATATTTTCCCAGGGTGCATTGCCTGGGAGACTCCGTACACCAGCTGCATCTCCACAAGGAGAACAGGACCTTCTCGGTGTGTTATAAGATGGCGTATGTGGCAGACGCACCGTGTTGTATACGGCTGCAGGAGACGGGTTGGGGTGAGCACGCTCCAGTGCTGTACATGGCGAGATGCGTGATCCGTCATCTGTAATGACTTTCCCGGACGGTGACGGATGGCTGGTGACTGCGATGACAAATAACGGCTATTACCGGGATCTCTGCCGCCACGAGGGGCGTAAACAAACTCATTAATTAGCGGCTCCTGGATGATAACGAGGCGGGAATACGAAATATGTGCCAGTTATTATTAACATACATGATGGGATATTCTACCGCTCAAGTGGTATCATGGGGGTTGTAGTGTTCTATGTATAACGGATCGCGTCATTGAGTGTAATACCGGCTCTTCACCTGCAGGGGGCTGTGCTGGAACTTGTAGTCCCTCCAGTGCTCAGTACTGGCAATACCAGACACAATGTGTTTTTTTTTTCATATAATACCGCCATTGTGTAAGATGGGGATTGAAGCCAGGATCAGAGCGTTCGCCGCCGCCTCCTCGTCGTCGTCCCGCAGCCGCTGATTTCACTACCGTCTGCATGTTAGCCCCTCATTAGGCCGACGCCGGCCCAAGATCCAGTCCTGATCCTCCCGCTACATCAGAAATCACGTTCTGTGGAGAGAAGCGGACTCCCTGCGGCTGGGGGGATGAGCAGACCCTTCCTGCCGCCATATCCCACCTGCAGTAATGAGAGGCAGGCCTGGGCCTCTCATGCCGCCGCGGACGGCTCGGTGCGAGCGGGAGATGGGAAGCGGCCAAGGATAATGAGATCATCACCAGTTTAGACATGGAAGGGACGGAGGAGCTAAGAAATCAGGAGCAGAATCACTTCCAGTAATTTCCCCTCTGCTGGGGAACTATGTGTCCTCATCTCAACACACAACCCCCATCATCCACTCCCGGGAGGATGCCACTTGTCTCTGCACAACTTCTGTATTTCCTTCTTTTATTCCTGAGAGACACAAAATTTAACAGAAACACAAAGATCCAAAGAGCCACAGACGATTCCACCGCAGAGAAACACAACCCAGACCTCTGCAGAACATTGCCACTGCCACTGTATATCATATCAGTGATGTCATCAGCAGGGGGCGGGGCTGTGACAACCTCTCAGACAGGTTACTCAGGCAGGTTGTCAGCAGTAATAGATGTTCCTGTAGTATAAGGTGTGTGATCTCATGTCTGATCACATGTCATTATATCAGTGATGTCATCAGCAGGGGGCGGGGCTGTGACTACCTCTCAGACAGGATATACAGGCAGGTTGTCAGCAGTAATAGATGTTCCTATAGTATAAGGTGTGTGGATCTCATGTCTGATCACATGTCATTATATCAGTGATGTCATCATCAGGGGGCGGGGCTGTGACTACCTCTCAGACAGGAGTGAGTTGTGGAGAGGTTGTGTGCTGCTGAGCTCCCACCAGGGAGGGGTCATGGCTGCAGACCCAGGAGGAGGTGAGGGGAGCTGGGCTGCTGCTTCCAGTGGAGCCCCGGGTCTGGAGCTGGGCCTACGTCATGACGCTGAGGAAGGCTGTTCATATAAGTCTGGTGATCTGGGTGAAGACGCGGCTGTAACTGTGAGGAGTAAAGTCACTGATAAAGTCATATATAAGAAAGAACTGCAGATCTCCAGACTGCAGGATGAGATCAAGAGAGAGACTGATTCTAAAAGAGAAACTGATGAAAAGTGAGCGTTTAGATAACTGTATCCGGGAGCTGACCGCCATGAGAGAGACAAAGTGCAGAGGGGCTAATGCCGGGCCCAAAATCCAGGCCCCTCAAACCAAGAGGGAGACCAGACTGCAGGCGGCCAAGAGAAGGGACATCATCAGCAGGAAGGACCTGGACTATGAGGAGGTGCATAGTATTGTAATGCAAGGTAAAGCGGTGAGAATCATGGCTGCTGCACCTACAGAGCCTGCGGGAGACAGCTGCGTGGTCACTGAGGGGTTAATGCAACCAAGTAATGGAGAAAAGAGTCTGTCAGCAAGACCCAGCACAGATGGGGGTTAAACCATGATCCTGATCCAGTTAACCAGTTAATGAGCCTGACAACTGACACCTATGCAGACACTGCAGTCAGTAACAGCCTGGCCTTGTCTCCAGTCATCCCAGTAACACCAGTCCCAGACACTGAAGCCATTCCCAACAGACCCATCCTTGACTCACAGCAGTCCATGGACTCCAGAGACAACATGGAGGTCAATGAGCCGTCACCCTTAGCCACAGAGAAGGCCAGCTCCAGAGCCCAGGGGCCACACTGAGTAAGCACTGCCAGACCCCAGAGACAACATGGAGGTCACTGAGCCGTCACAATCAGAGAGGGCTAGCTCCAGCGCCCGGCAGCCAGGGGGAAGTAAACCTGCAGAATGTGGTAATACTGAGCCAAATACTGCCAGACCTCAGAGACTATTCTCCAATGTCACCCCAGAGGAGGAATGCAGTATGGATCAGGTACACCGGTCCAGAGCAAGACGCCCCCACAAGGTAGTTCATAGGCCGGGATCTGCTGTGTCTGAGGTTTATGCGCTGATCCATGTGCCGACCACCAGGATCCATGACATCAGCTTCAAGCTACCACAGAGCCTGGACTTGTTCTGGGAAAAATTTAATTCTACTAAACATCATGAAATCTGGAAAAACCTGCAGGTTATTCAGTTGTCCAAACCTCTGACCACAGTGGTGACAATTCTCCTCCAGTCCGAGGTGGTGGCACTAGCAGATGTATTGTACTGGCTGAGAAGACAATGTCTGGTCCTCGATTCTCCTCGAATCTGGAATGGAGGCTACAAAGTAAGAGTCCAGCTGATGCAGAACCATGGAGTCACCAAACACCTGCCTCATGTCTTCTACCTGGGATCTGACCTGGGGATCTGCTACTATCCTGGGCAGCCTATGCCATAGATGTGGGGGCAGACACATGGCCTATACCTGCCCACATGTAAAATGCTCACAATGTGGAGGACTGGATCACACAAGAGAGACCTACACGAAATGTCCTCTGTAACCTGTGTGCAGAATATGGACAGACTTTCCGGGAATGCCCACTTGCTCAGCACAATAAAAGCGCAGATCCATCTGATGAGGCCGATGTGGAAGATTTCCCTGAATTATCTGCAGGAACTGAATCTGAGCTCCCTGAGCACAAGGATCCAGCCTTGGTGGAGCCATAGCCAGAAGGTGACCACGAAGAAATAAATAATCAAGTGACACCTGTCAGCGTGGAGGCATCTAGAGAGACATCTGGAGCAGCTGGTGAGGTCTCCTCGGAGCACCAAGGTTCCAGTGCTAATGTAAAAACTGCAGGAGCCATCGATACAGAGACATCCAGTGAGACACCCGGAGAGGCCTCCTCCAAACATCAAGGTTCCGGTCCCACCACAGAAACCATGGAGTCAGCCACTGAGGAGGGATTTCAGGTGGAGCTGTGGAGAGCTCTCCTGGGAGGTTCCAGGTCATAGGCGAAGATGAGGATGATGACTGTAGCCACAATGTCCAGGAAGCCGCTGAGGAAGATGTCTCTGAGGAGAGAGACATTGAGGTGTCTGTGTCCACCAAGAGGTGGGGCTCTAAAGGACATAGCAGTGGGAAACAGAAAAAAAAAATGAGGAAACCTCGGTGACCTATATGTGCCTAAGGATCTGCACCCTCAATGTGAGCAGTCTGAAGGCCAAGGCGAGGCTTCAAGTAATTTATCAGTGATTGTTAGATGAGAATTATGACGTCTACATGTTATAGGAGACCAGACTACAGAACAACTTGGAGGTCTCCTCCTCAAAAAAAGACTGGGCACATGGGGCATCATTTTGTTTTTTTTGGGGTGGGGTCCTATATAAGAACTGGGATATAAAAGTGGAACGCTGCATGTCATCAATGCAGTGAGTGTATATCACCTATGGGGGGCGCTGCTGTCTGGCAATACACCGGGAACAGCTGTCTGTAAGTGCAGTGATTGGGAACATCGTGAATTCTTTGAGGGGTGTCTACCAGAAAGACCAAATATCCAACCCTGCAAATGTGATGTGGAGGAAGGGTCACACCTCAGCTCTGGAATGAATAGGACACTGGGATTTGTTTCAGGCGTTATTTATGAACCGCACTGTAATCTTGAAACTGCTTTGTAAATATGGAAATTGTTTGTAAATAATTTGTTATTGGTTTTTTAATAAAAAGATTGACTACCTCTCAGACATGATATACAGGCAGGTTGTCAGCAGTGTATGGTGTGTGGAGATTTTGTCCTGTGATGGTTTTATCCTTTGGGTGTTGTGGTAAGCTGCTCCCTTGTCGGACCCTAAAGCCCTGCTGCACTCGCCATCATCTCTGGCGGCCGCCATGTTGTTTTCCATGTTCTGTAGAAGATGGCAGTAATATTGTAATTTCTCACATGCTGATGAGAATGTAACCTGGAGGAGCGGAGGAGACAGTGATGAAATAACGGAGTCTATTTTTCTGGTGGTGAAGGGGTTAATGAGGTACATGTCAGGACACTGTCTTCATGCCGCTCCACTGCACTCATCGATGTCCTCCTGCGCCTCAGACGTGTTAAGCAAGTGAGAAAACAGCGAAGGAAGCTTCTGAGTCGGAGGATCGATAGGAAGGCAGCGTCCAGAGCCGCGCAATTCACAGACTGCTCACCAATGATCCATGAAATATTCAGGCAGATTGTGGAGGAGACTGGAGCGGGGCCGAGGCGCTGAACCACGAGACACAGAGGAGCGGCACATGAAGCCTAAGAGAGGTCCGAACATGACTGCATGAAACAGCGCGATCTCAAGACTATGAGGAAATGAAATATTAACGAAAAAGAAGAACAATCCTGAAAAACAAGACTGTATACCTAATGTAGAAAAAAACTATGTACTGATGATGTCATAGATATAAAAGAATCAAACCATCGATGTAACTCAAGAAGGAAGTCACAAGGTGAGTTACCTCGTGGGTATATAACATGTGTGATAGGCTGTCCAAATCCCGGGGTATATAGATGTGATAGGCTGTCTGCACACATATCCCTCGGTGGGTATATAAGATGTGATAGGCTGTCTGCACACATATCCCTCGGTGGGTATATAAGGTGTGATAGGCTGTCTGCACACATATCCCTCGGTGGGTATATAGGTGTGATAGGCTGTCTGCACACATATCCCTCGGTGGGTATATATAAGGTGTGATAGGCTGTCTGCACACATATCCCTCGGGGTATATAAGGTATATAAAGCTGATAGGCTGTCTGCACACATATCCCTCGTGGGTATATAAGGTGATAGGCTGTCTGCACACATATCCCTCGGTGGGTATATAAGGCTGTCTGCATTCCACACATATCCCTCGGTGGGTTATATATAGGCTGTGATAGGGCTGTCTGCACACATATCCCTGGTGGGTATATAAGATGTGATAGGCTGTCTGCACACATATCCTCGGTGGTTATATAAGGTGTGATATGGCTGTCTGCACACATATCCCTCGGTGGGTATATAAGGTGTGATAGGCTGTCTGCACACATATCCCTCGGTGGTATATAAGATGTGATAGGCTGTCTGCACACATTTCTCTCCGTGGGTTTAATAAGGTGTGATAGGGCTGTTTGCACACATATCCTCGTGGTATATAATGTGTGATAGGCTGTCTGCACACATATCCTGTGGGTATATAAGGTGTGATAGGCTGTCTGCACACATATCCTCGTGGGTATATAGGTGTGATGGCTGTCTCACACATATCCCTCGGTGGGTATATAAGTGTGATAGGCTGTCTGCACACATATCCCTCGTGGGTATATAAGGTGTGATAGGCTGTCTGCACACATATCCCTCGGTGGGGTATATAAGATGTGATAGGCTGTCTGACACAATCCTCGGTGGTAATACAATGTGAAGGCGTCTGCACACCATATCTCGTGGGTATATAAGGTGTGATAGCTGTCTGCACACATATCCTCGGTTATATAAGATGTGATGGCTGTCCCTGTACACATATCCCTCGGTGGTATATAAGTGTGATAGCTGTCTGCACACATATCCTCGTGGGTATATAAGGGTGATAGGCGTCTGCACACAATCCCTTCTGTGGGTATATAAGGTTGTGTATAGGCTGTCTGCACACATATCCTCGGTGGGGTATATAAGGTGTGTGATAGGCTGTCTGCACACATATCCCTCGGTGGGGTATATAAGGTGTGATAGGCTGTCTGCACACATATCCCTCGGTGGGTATATAAGATGTGATAGGCTGTCTGCACACATATCCCTCGGTGGGTATATAAGGTGTGATAGGCTGTCTGCACACATATCCCTCGGTGGGTATATAAGGTGTGATAGGCTGTCTGCACACATATCCCTCGGTGGGGTATATAAGATGTGATAGGCTGTCTGCACACATATCCCTCGTGTGGTATATAAGGTGTGATAGGCTGTCTGCTGCACACATATCCCTCGGTGGGTATATATAAGGTGTGATAGGCTGTCTGCACACATATCCCTCGGTGGGTATATATAAGGTGTGATAGGCTGTCTGCACACATATCCCTCGGTGGGTATATAAGATGTGATAGGCTGTCTGCACACATATCCCTCGGTGGGTATATAAGGTGTGATAGGCTGTCTGCACACATATCCCCTCGGTGGGTATATAAGATGTGATAGGCTGTCTGCCACACATATCCCTCGGTGGGTATATAAGGTGTGATAGGCTGTCTGCACACATATCCCTCGGTGGGTATATAAGATGTGATAGGCTGTCTGCACACATATCCCTCGGTGGGTATATAAGGTGTGATAGGCTGTCTGCACACATATCCCTCGGTGGGTATATAAGGTGTGATAGGCTGTCTGCACACATATCCCTCGGTGGGTATATAAGATGTGATAGGCTGTCTGCACACATATCCCTCGGTGGGTATATAAGGTGTGATAGGCTGTCTGCACACATATATCCTCGGTGGGTATATAAGGTGTGATAGGCTGTCTGCACACATATCCCTCGGTGGGTATATAAGATGTGATAGGCTGTCTGCACACATATCCCTCGGTGGGTATATAAGATGTGATAGGCTGTCTGCACACATATCCCTCGGTGGGTATATAAGGTGTGATAGGCTGTCTGCACACATATCCCTCGGTGGGTATATAAGGTGTGATAGGCTGTCTGCACACATATCCCTCGGTGGGTATATAAGGTGTGATAGGCTGTCTGCACACATATCCCTCGGTGGGTATATAAGATGTGATAGGCTGTCTGCACACATATCCCTCGGTGGGTATATAAGATGTGATAGGCTGTCTGCACACATATCCCTCGTGGGTATATAAGATGTGATAGGCTGTCTGCACACATATCCCTCGGTGGGTATATAAGGTGTGATAGCTGTCTGCACAATCCCTCGGTGGGTATATAAGGTGTGATAGGCTGTCTGCACACATATCCCTCGGTGGGTATATAAGGTGTGATAGGCTGTCTGCACACATATCCCTCGGTGGGTATATAAGGTGTGATAGGCTGTCTGCACACATATCCCTCGGTGGGTATATAAGATGTGATAGGCTGTCTGCACACATATCCCTCGATGGGTATATAAGGATGTGATAGGCTGTCTGCACACATATCCCTCGGTGGGTATATAAGGTGTGATAGGCTGTCTGCACACATATCCCTCGGTGGGTATATAAGGTGTGATAGGCTGTCTGCACACATATCCCTCGGTGGGTATATAAGGTGTGATAGGCTGTCTGCACACATATCCCTCGGTGGGTATATAAGGTGTGATAGGCTGTCTGCACACATATCCCTCGGTGGGTATATAAGATGTGATAGGCTGTCTGCACACATATCCCTCGGTGGGTATATAAGATGTGATAGGCTGTCTGCACACATATCCCTCGGTTGGAGTCTGAGTTCTTCTTTCCCCACAATGCACTTTCAGGGTTATTCCCCCGGTCCCATCACTCTCATTCACCTCTTTTTAGGTTCACACTCTCAGAGTCTTCCGTCCTCTCTCCTTCAGAGTGAAGGTTATTTACTGACTCACCCATTCACTTTGACACATCCCCATAGACAGCCCTATCTCAACGTCTGCCTCTGGTTTCTATCTCTGACCTCCTCCCTTGGACATTCTCAACTTTCTAACTCTCAGACGGTAACACACTTAACCTGGTCTTCCTCCGGCTCTTCTCTGTTTCTGACTTTACTGACTCACCTCTCTCACTCTCTGACCACAACCTTCTCTTCTCAGACTGTTGATAGGAGGAAAAACCACCTCGTAGCCCCCAACAACCGCTTCCCCCCATCCCCCTCTTAACTTCCAACATTGAACCTCTTAATAACCACAGGACTCGAGCTTCTTTACGAACACCTTTTATTGTTGGGTGGTGATCGGCCACAGCATTAAACTGAAACGAGCGGCAAGCTCTTTAACATCAGATATTATCACATAACCGAAACGGAGCGGTATGCCAACCGCCGGACTCCCGGCGGGCAAGTCCGCCATCCATCCCTCTCCGTATTCCACTCCATTAATTGCCGCCTGCTGTGACTTGCAACAGAACTGAACATCCTTTACACTAGGAAGAAAGAACAAATGTCAGTAAAACTCCTTTTTTTTTTTTTTTTTTTTTGAATCATCCCCTGACACCATCAAAACCTTGCGAACCAAAATTCACAGAACGGGAAAGGGGAGGGAGAGCGGGACCAAAGCTTCCGTGTGCTAAGAGGAAGATGGAGCCTTCGGCAGGGGTTTATAACTACTGTGGGAGGTGACTACTACCCTGTGGGAGGGCTTTCACACCTAGAAGGAGTGGATTCCTTCTGCCTGCCACCATTAACCCCTTATGTGCCTGCAAGGCAACAGGCTGCAGGCACTTAACTTATTTGTGTGATATGGGGGGGGGGGAGGGGCACTGCAGCCCATTCACTATAGGGAGGGGGGCATCAACAGTCCCTGCACCCCTTCCCTAACCTGTCAGGTGTTTCCCATCCATCTTAGCACATTCCTAAGGAGTCAATAATCTTCAGTTTGTCTTAATATCTGGAAGAAGACAGACCAGAGAATTTGTCTAGATGAAGCAGTAGGGGAGGGGAACTGCTGCATCGTCAGGCAGATCAGCCGCTCAGGATCCTGGGAAAGCTGGGTGCTCGCCCCTGAGGAAGCTGCTGTGACCATACAGAACATTCACCGCTTTGTTGTGATTACTCGATGTTCCCCGCAACCATCTTATGAAGGATAAGACCTCATTCAGACTGTGCCGCCTTTTCCTGCCGCAGTTGAACCATCACTGATAAGATGTTGGGGATGTCTGGGGCGGCTGACAGACAGCAGAGGTAATGGTAACAGACAGATTTACTGGTTCTTGACGAGTCCATGTCAGCGCAGATAAAGCGGGGACGCGATGCAGAACCATCTCCAAGAGGCTCACACAAAACATCTGCTCCTGTGTGCAGCGACGTGCGAGGCCAGGAGCGGGGGGCCACAGCTGATATATACTGTGTGATCCTTAGTGCTGGCCATGAGACAGCCGGGGCAACGGGGACATTAATCAAGTTCACCCGGTTTTGGACTAAATTGCCAACATTTGTCTCTCATTTATTATCCCTTTACTAAATCAGGTTTTTCTTTTTTGGTTTAAGTCTGACCTCTAGTGGTCGTTTTCTTGTAAGACAGGTTCATATTGACTAAGACTGGTCTAATTAGTATGCGAATGAAAAGTGACACCTCGACGGTGTCCAGGATCCATCATAGCAGTGGAATCACCCCAAACCTGGGCACTGCATCTCTACTGTAAGAGCAGTCACACTATGGAGGTCTCTACTGTAAGAGCAGTCACACTATGGAGGTCTCTACTGTAAGAGCAGTCACACTATGGAGGTCTCTACTGTAAGAGCAGTCATACTATGGAGGTCTCTACTGTAGAAGTCTCTACTATAAGAGTGGTCACACTGTGGAGGTCTCTACTGTAAGAGCAGTCACACTATGGAGGTCTCTACTGTAGACGTCTCTACTATGAGTGGTCACACTATGGAGGTCTCTACTGTAGACGTCTCTACTATGAGTGGTCACACTATGGAGGTCTCTACTATATACAGTGCCTTGCGAAAGTATTCAGCCCCTGGAACTTTTCAACCTTTTGCCACATTTCGGGCTTCAAACAAAAAGATAGAACATTTTACATTTTTGGTGAAGAATCAACAACAAGTGGTCACAATTGTGAAGTGGAAGGAAATTTATTGGATCATTTAAACTTTTTTTTGTAATAATAAAACTGAAAAGTTGTTCGTGCAGAATTATTCCTCCCCCTTGCATTAATACTTTGATTCCAGCTGCGGTCTCTTGGGGGATGTCTCTATCAGTTTTCACATCTAGAGATGAAATTCTTGCCCATTCTTCCTCTTTGAGGTTGGATGGAGACGTTTGTGAACAGCAGTTTTCAGCTCTTTCCACATCTTCTCCATTGGATTCAGGTCTGGACTGTGACTCGGCCGTTCTAAGACCTGGAGACCTTTATTTTTGGACCATTCCATTGTAGATTTTGCTTTCTGTTTGGGATCATTGTCTTGTTGGAAGATAAATCTCCGTCCTAGTCTCAGGTCTTTTCATCCAGAATGGTCCTGTATTTGGCTCCATCCATCATCTTCCCTGTCCCTGCTGATGAAAAGCCCAAACCCTGATGCTGCCCCCACCATGTCTGACAGTGGGGATGGTGTGTTCAGGGGGATGAGCTGTGTCGCTTTTACACCAAACATATCGTTTTGCATTGTTTCCAAAAAGTTGGATTTTGGTTTCCTCTGAGCAGAGCCCCTTCTTCCACATGTTTGGTGTCTCCCAGGGGCTTGTGGCAAACTGTAAACCAGACTTTTTATGGATATCTTTGAGAAATGGCTTCTTCTTGCCGCTCTTCCATAAAGGTCAGATTTGTGAAGTGTTGGACTGATTGTTGTCCTGTGGACAGACTCTCCCACCTCAGCTGTAGATCTCTGCAGTTCATCCAGAGTGATCATGGGCCTCTTGGCTCCATCTCTGATCAGTCTTCTCCTTGTTTAGAGTGACGGCCGGGTCTTGGTAGATTTGCAGTGGTCTGATCCTCCTTCCATTACAATATGACGCTTGCACAGTGCTCCTTGGGATGTTTAAAGCTTGGGAAATCTTTTGGGATCCAAATCCGGCTTTAACCTTCTCCACAACAGTATCAGGACCTGCCTGGTGTGTTCCTTGGTCTTCATGATGCAGAACCCTGAGACTATCACAGAGCAGGTGCATTTATACGGAGACTTGATTACACACAGGTGGATTCTATGTATCTTCATCAGTCATTTAGGACGACATTGGATCATTCAGAGATCAGAGATCAACTTCTGGACTGAAAGGAAATGGGCGAATAATTTTGCACGCCCAACTGTTCAGTTTTATTATTACAAAGAAAGTTTAAATGATCCAATAAATTTCCTTCCACTTCACAATTGTGACCACTTGTTGTTGATTCTTCACCAAAAATGTAAAATGTTAGATCTTTATGTTTGAAGCCTGAAATGTGGCAAAAGGTTGAAAAGTTCCAGGGGGTGAATACTTTCGAAAGGCACTGTAAGTCTCTACTATAAGAGTGGTCACACTATGGAGGTCTCTACTGTAAGAGCAGTCACACTTTGGAGGTCTCTACTGTAGAAGTCTCTACTATAAGAGTGGTCACACTGGAGGTCTCTACTGTAAGAGCAAAGGTAGTTAGGACGTGCACTCCACAAGTATATAGGTGCAGTGGTATAAGGGGAATGCCCCCACAATCAAGTTAAATTGTAAAAAACCACGCACTCAAGAGGACATATAGAAAAAATGAAAATTTTAATTTTTGTGATTTTTAATTTTCACTGCATATCATGTTCCAAAATTAGAAATAAAGAAAAAAGAGAAAAAAAAAAGAAAAAAAGAAAAAAAAAAAAAAAGAAAAAAAAAGAAAAAGGAAAAAATGTGGACAAACGAACGAGCACTCCAATCAAATCTCCAAAAAGGGTGCTTAATATATGGTGGAATTTTGCGATTTATAGACGTTTCGGTCATAAGTGACCTTTTTCAAAGAATCGCTGTGAAATAAGAAAAGTAACAATGAGTATACATGAGACAAAATGAGGGAAATTGAAGAGCAAGAGGTATAAGTATAGAGAATAACAATGGTAGCTAATGGTAGCTAATGGTAGCAAAAGGCAATATAAGAAGTAAGCATGTCAAATTGAACCCTTGTAGAAGCTATAGGCAGAAAACTAGTGATTCCAGCAGAGCTTGAGATATATCTGTCCCCGGAGTGGGTATAACATGGGTGTCAGCAAGGTACCTGGATGGTAGTCGGAATGAGCCTGTGGTATGTTGGAGATGGCGTCCCACGTGGAGCACGCTGTAAACGGAGCTGGACCCGGGCGTGGACGGCCGGTATAAAAGCCGGCATATGGGAGGAAGTTCCGCCGCTGTAAGGGCGGAGCATGCGCAGTGTATGCAGACACCAGTGGTGGACATGTTAGATAGGGGCATGGGAAGTAATGGAGTGTGCGCATGCGCCGTAGGTGTCAAGGCGGGAAGCGGCCATATTAGAAAAGGGTAAACTACGTGAAATGTGGGTATATGGTGGTTAATGTATGAGAATAAGTAGGGATAATGTAAATATGTAGAAAGTGGGACGCCATCTCCAACATACCACAGGCTCATTCCGACTACCATCCAGGTACCTTGCTGACACCCATGTTATACCCACTCCGGGGACAGATATATCTCAGCTCTGCTGGAATCACTAGTTTTCTGCCTATAGCTTCTACAAGGTTCAATTTGACATGCTTACTTCTTATATTGCCTTTTGCTACCATTAGCTACCATTGTTATTCTCTATACTTATACCTCTTGCTCTTCAATTTCCCTCATTTTGTCTCATGTATACTCAGTGTTACTTTTCTTATTTCACAGCGATTCTTTGAAAAAGGTCACTTATGACCGAAACGTCTATAAATCGCAAAATTCCACCATATATTAAGCACCCTTTTTGGACATTTGATTGGAGTGCTCGTTCGTTTGTCCGCATTTTTTCCTTTTTCTTTTTTTTCTTTTTTTTTTTTTTTTCTTTTTTTCCTTTTTTTTCTTTATTTCTAATTTTGGAACATGATATGCAGTGAAAATTAAAAATCACAAAAATTAAAATTTTCATTTTTTCTATATGTCCTCTTGAGTGCGTGGTTTTTTACAATTTAACTCTACTGTAAGAGCAGTCACACTTTGGAGGTCTCTACTGTAGAAGTCTCTACTATAAGAGTGGTCACAGTTTGGAGGTCTCTACTGTAGAAGTCTCTACTATAAGAGCAGTCACACTTTGGAGGTCTCTACTGTAGAAGTCTCTACTGTAAGAGTGGTCACAGTTTGGAGGTCTCTACTGTAGAAGTCTCTACTATAAGAGTGGTCACACTATGGAGGTCTCTACTGTAAGAGCAGTCACACTTTGGAGGTCTCTACTGTAGAAGTCTCTACTATAAGAGTGGTCACACTGGAGGTCTCTACTGTAAGAGCAGTCACACTTTGGAGGTCTCTACTGTAGAAGTCTCTACTGTAAGAGTGGTCACACTGGAGGTCTCTACTGTAAGAGCAGTCACACTTTGGAGGTCTCTACTGTAAGAGTGGTCACACTATGGAGGTCTCTACTGTAGAAGTCTCTACTGTAAGAGCAGTCACACTTTGGAGGTCTCTACTGTAGAAGTCTCTACTATAAGAGGGGTCACACTATGGAGGTCTCCACTGTAAAAGGGGTCACACTATGGAGGTCTCTACTATATAAGTCTATACTATAGGAGGGGTCACACTATGGAGGTCTCTACTGTAGAAGTCTCTACTATAAGAGTGGTCATACTATGGAGGTCTCTACTGTAAGAGTGGTCACACTATGGAGGTCTCTACTGTAAGAGCAGTCACACTTTGGAGGTCTCTACTGTAAGAGTGGTCACACTATGGAGGTCTCTACTGTAGAAGTCTCTACTGTAAGAGCAGTCACACTTTGGAGGTCCTCTACTGTAGAAGTCTCTACTATAAGAGGGGTCACACTATGGAGGTCTCCACTGTAAAGGGGTCACACTATGGAGGTCTCTACTATATAAGTCTATACTATAGGAGGGGTCACACTATGGAGGTCTCTACTGTAGAAGTCTCTACTATAAGAGTGGTCATACTATGGAGGTCTCTACTGTAAGAGTGGTCACACTATGGAGGTCTCTACTGTAAGAGCAGTCACACTTTGGAGGTCTCTACTGTAGAAGTCTCTACTTAAGAGTGGTCACACTGGAGGTCTCTACTGTAAGAGCAGTCACACTTTGGAGGTCTCTACTGTAGAAGTCTCTACTGTAAGAGTGGTCACACTATGGAGTTCTCTACTGTAAGAGCAGTCATACTATGGAGGTCTCTACTGTAGAAGTCTCTACTATAAGAGGGGTCACACTATGGAGGTCTCCACTGTAAAAGGGGTCATACTAGGGAGGTCTCTTCTGTAGAAGTCTCTACTATAAGAGGGGTCACACTATGGAGGTCTCCACTGTAAAAGGGGTCATACTATGGAGGTCTCTACTGTAAGAGTGGTCATACTAGGGAGGTCTCTTCTGTAGAAGTCTCTACTATAAGAGTGGTCACACTATGGAGGTCTCTACTATAAGAAGTGTCACTCTATGGAGGTCTCTACTGTAGAAGTCTCTACTATAAGAGTGGTCACACTGGAGGTCTCTACTATAAGAAGTGTCACTCTATGGAGGTCTCTACTGTAGAAGTCTCTACTATCAGAGAGGTCACACTATGGAGGTCTCTACTGTAAGAGCGGTCACACTATGGAAGTCTCTACTATAAAAGTGGTCACACTGTGGAGGTCTCTACTATAAGAGTGGTCACACTGTGGAGGTCTCTACTGTAAGAGCGGTCACACTATGGAAGTCTCTACTATAAGAGTGGTCACACTGTGGAGGTCTCTACTGTAAGAGCGGTCACACTATGGAAGTTCTCTACTATAAGAGTGGTCACACTGTGGAGGTCTCTACTATAAGAGTGGTCACACTGTGGAGGTCTCTACTATAAGAGTGGTCACACTGTGGAGGTCTCTACTATAAGAGTGGTCACACTGTGGAGGTCTCTACTATAAGAGTGGTCACACTGTGGAGGTCTCTACTATAAGAGTGGTCACACTGTGGAGGTCTCTACTATAAGAGTGGTCACACTGTGGAGGTCCTCTACTGTAAGAGCAGTCACACTATGGAGGTCTCTACTGTAAGATGGTCACAACTATGGAAGTCTCTACTATAAGAGTGTCACACTGTGGAGGTCTCTACTATAAGAGTGGTCACACTGTGGAGGTCTCTACTATAAGAGTGGTCACACTGTGGAGGTCTCTACTGTAGAAGTCTCTACTATAAGAGTGGTCACACTGTGGAGGTCTCTACTGTAGAAGTCTCTACTATCAGAGTGGTCACACTATAGAAGTCTCTACTATCAGAGGGGTCATACTATGGAGGTCTCTACTGTAGAAGTCTCTACTATCAGAGTGGTCACACTATGGAGGTCTCAGACCACGGCCCTCATCTGATCATTGTCTCCATGTCTGATATCACACGAGTGTCTTATTATGAACGGCCATGAAATGAAGGTGCAGTCCTTATAATTGTGCAGTGAAGATTTGGGACTGGCTGGGATCCAGAGGGAAGAGCCAGAGCCAGACATCAGGGGTGAGCACAGGAGACCTACATGATACATCACTCCTGGTCCGTCCTATTAATTACATCAATCAGAAGGACGCATAGAAACCCAGAGTTCTGTGAGAATGACGTCCTCTGTCTTCACTTTCAGCCTCATCCAGACTGAGTAAATCTGCTTCAATGTATCAGTCACTGTAAAATGTATCTGTTTACATCACAGAGAATTGCCGACTGTGGACTGGATACATTGTAACCCTCAGCTGTGCCTCTGGGTGTAAACAATGTATCTATTCACTGACAGCAAGCAGAATAGTGGAGAATGGTCGCACCATGACACCCTCAGTCTTTATGATCTCTTATCTTGTTGAGGACAATGTTTCAGGAGTGGATTTTTCTGGGCTTCGTCTCCAGAGGAGATTTTACCAAATTAGTGAAGACCACAGACTTTCCATTTCTTGGAGTCTTTCGTGTCGAGGCGTCAGATACCTCGTGTGAGGCTCTAAGTCGCCCCGCGTCACCTGTCACATGTCACCACCAATGAGAACACAAATTTAGAAGCACAAGCTGAAGCTGTCAGTCCTAATTAGTTCACGACAAGCTGACAGTTTCCCTAAATGTTCCGCAGCCTGAAAGATATTTCTAAAAGTCGCCTTAAATCCCAGGAAAGTAATGAGACTTAAGGAATCTCAGGCGGATGACAGACGTCTCCCTCAGACACGCTGCAGGATTTAGAGAAGAAAACGAACTAAAAAATAAGTTTTGTGCACATCATGAAAGACGGCGAGAACCCAAGTGATCAGACTGCGGGACCTCACTGCCAGCGCCATACCAAGAATGAAGGAAAAAAACATGGCTGCCACTGTGAGCGACAAAACACGTGTCAGTACTTGTGACATCACTGTGTATATTATCTCTGTACTGTGACATCACTGTGTTTATTATCTCTGTACTGTGACATCACTGTGTTTATTATCTACTGTACTGTGACATCACTGTGTTTATTATCTCTGTACTCACTGTGATTATCATGTGACATCATGTGTTTATTATCTCTGTACTGTGACATCACTGTGTTTATTATCTCTGTACTGTGACATCACTGTGTTTATTATCTCTGTACTGTGACATCACTGTGTTTATTATCTCTGTACTGTGACATCACTGTGTTTATTATCTCTGTACTGTGACATCACTGTGTTTTTATTATCTCTGTACTGTGACATCACTGTGTTTATATCCCTGTACTGTGACATCACTGTGTTTATTATCCTTGTAACTGTGACATCACTGTGTTTATTAATCTCTGTACTGTGACATCACTGTGTTTATTATCTCTGTACTGTGGACATCACTGTGTTTATAATCCCTGTACTGTGACATCACTGTGTTTATTATCCCTGTACTGTGACATCACTGTGTTATTTCCTGTACTGTGCTCCTGTGTTTATATCTCTGTACTGTGACATCACTGTGTTTATTATCCCTGTACTGTGACATCACTGTGTTTATTATCTCTGTACTGTGACATCACTGTGTTTATTATCTCTGTACTGTGCATCACTGTGTTTACTATCCCTGTACTGTGACATCACTGTGTTTACTATCCCTGTAACTGTGACATCACTGTGTTTATTATCCCTGTACTGTGACATCACTGTGTTTATTATCCCTGTACTGTGACATCACTGTGTTTATATTATCCTGTACTGTGACATCACTGTGTTTATTATCTCTGTACGGTGACATCACTGTGTTTATTATCCTGTACTGTGACATCACTGTGTTTATTATCCCTGTAACTGTGACATCACTGTGTTTTATTACCTCTGTACTGTGACATCACTGGTGTTTATTATCTCTGTACTGTGACATCACTGTGTTTATTATCTCTATACTGTGACATCACTGTGCTTATTATCCCTGTACTGTGACATCACTGTGTTGATTACCTCTGTACTGTGACATCACTGTGTTTATTAACTCTATACTGTGACATCACTGTGCTTATTATCCCTGTACTGTGACATCACTGTGTTGATTACCTCTGTACTGTGACATCACTGTGTTTACTATCTCTGTACTGTGACATCACTGTGTTTATTATCTCTATACTGTGACATCACTGTGTTTATTATCCCTGTACTGTGACATCACTGTGTTTATTACCTCTGTACTGTGACCTCACTGTGTTTATTATCTCTGTACTGTGACATCACAGTTTTTATTATTCTGTACTATGACATCACTGTGTTTATTATCCCTGTACTGTGATATCACTGTGTTTATTATCCCTGTACTGTGACATCACTGTGTTTATTATCCCTGTACTGTGACATCACTGTGTTTATTATCCATTTACTGTGACATCACTATGTTTATTATCCATTTACTGTGACATCACTGTGTTTATTATCTCTGTACTGTGACATCACTGTGTTTATTATCTCTATACTGTGACATCACTGTGCTTATTATCCCTGTACTGTGACATCACTGTGTTTATTATCTCTATATTGTGACATCACTGTGTTTATTATCTCTGTACTGTGACATCACTGTGTTTATTATCTCTGTACTGTGACATCACTATGATTATTATCTCTGTACTGTGACTTCACTGTGTTTATTATCTCTGTACTGTGACATCACTGTGATTATTATCTCTGTACTGTGACATCACTGTGTTTATTATCCCAGTACTGTGACATAACTGTGTTTATTATCCCTGTACTGTGACATCACTGTGTGTATTATCTATGTACGGTGACATCACTGTGTTTATTATCTCTGTACTGTGACATCACTGTGATTGTTATCTCTGTACTGTGACATCGCTGTGTTTTATTATCCTGTACTTTGACATCACTGTGTTTATTATCTCTGTACTGTGACATCACTGTGTTTTATTATCCCTGTACTGTGACATCACTGTGTATATTATCCCTGTACTGTGACATCACTGTGATTGTTATCTCTGTACTGTGACATCGCTGTGTTTATTATCCCTGTACTTTGACATCACTGTGTTTATTATCTCTGTACTGTGACATCACTGTGTTTATTATCCCTGTACTGTGACATCACTGTGTTTATTATCTCAGTACTTTGACATCACTGTGTTTATTATCTCTGTACTGTGACTTCACTGTGTTTATTATCCTGTACTGTGACATCGCTGTGTTTATTATCCTGTACAGTGACATCACTGTGTTTATTATCTCTGTACTGTGACAATCACTGTGATTATTATCCTGTACTGGTGACATCACTGTGTTATTATCTCTGTACTGTGAATCTGTGACATCACTGTGTTTATTAT